>PVKS010005463.1:0-84882 GCA_004027875.1 Aplodontia rufa | reverse complement strand
TTTTTCATTTTATATCTTCTCTTTTTTCCCAATTCTTTGCTTTCTATTCTACTTTACAAATTTACTTAACTTTTTTCTTTCAATTGTCTACTGAGGTATTTTTTTCTTTATATCTTTCCCCCCAACACTAGAATAATGATTTAAAGCACAGACTGTCTGGGTCCTACTTCTGACTACCACTTAGTATTTCAAGCGTCTCTTGAAAAGTCATTTAACTAGTCTAAACTTAGTTTCCTTTCAAGGAAAAAGGGGATAATAAGATAATAATATTACCTAATTCCCAGGGTTCAGTGAGAGTTAAATGAGTTAGAAGTTAAATTTTAGAAGACTGTCTGACACAAAGTAAATGCTCCATAATTTTAATTTAAATAATTATGGGCTTCTCTATCCCAGTTGACTTTAACATGGGTGAATTACATGAAATAACAAGAAACTGTAACTTGTGTCAACTCTAACTTCATCTTCCTACTTTTTCACACCCACTAACTCCTGCAAACTGAAGGAAGGGCTCACCTCCCCACTTTGAGTCCTCCATTCCCTCACAAACCTATACATATCTACATATCTTAGACATTTCTTTCTACCTCTTTGTCACTCAGTCTGTAGTATATTCAACATCTTGACCACCCAGAGGGGAATACCCAGATTAATAGGAAGACTTTGAATTCTGCCATTTGAAGAACACTTAACAAACTAGAATTCTTTATCCCAAAGAAGGGATAACTTGAGGTCAAGCGAGGAAATATTTTTCACTTCCATGTTGTGAGACCCACGTAGAATCCCAGAGTTGATATGAAAATATTTTCAGCTGGAGACTTTTAGCAACAGATACAAAAATAAGCCTTCTTGGAGCTTCCCTTATTTGATCAGAAGCAGACACCTTTGATAAACAGGCTGCCATTAATTTCCACTTTATGTTTGATTTTCCTCCAAGAAGGGACATCAAGAGTAAGCCCACCCTAAATCCCCTCTTAAGGGGAGTTTAATGCCATGGAGAAAATGAAGAGGTCACTCACAAATTTATACCACTCACAAAATATTATGAAGCTTTATCAGAAATTTATCTCCTTTTGTTCTTCCACAAACCCATTTGTTTTTTCCATAGAGCTCTCCCTCACTATTTTCTCTACTATGTTAAGTACTAAGCCTCTAATTGATTTATGAGCTGCTTCATTTGATAACTCCTATATATACGTAAATACCCTTCTTTTCCTTTTGCTAATCTTTTTTCAGGTTAATTCACAGGCCCCCAAGACACAACATCAGTGGGAGGGAAGATTTTCAGCCCTGACTCTGTACAACAGCACCTAGTACCCCTCAATTGGCAATGATTCTTTAGCTCTCCTTTGGAAAAATAGTTTTTCCCTCGCAATCAGTCTATGTGGATCAAGTAGGACTGATTTCCCGAATTAGCTCCAGGTGTGGATATATAGCATGAAGCCAGAGGGGGTCACAGGCCTGGTCAATTGGAGCATCTATTGCTCTGATCTCATCAACTAGCTTAGAGACAGATCTAACTCAATCAAATCAACAATAACTTTGGGACTTTTTAGATGTGCTTGGAAAGACATATTTTCTTTCTCTGTACAGTAGCATGGGAGACATGGTTTCACTACATTAAGATTTTACCAGGCAATAAAGCTAACCCAAAAGAAAGAGAAACAGAAGGTCTGAGAAAGATTGCTAACCGTAGCATTTAACTCTGAATCCTCTTCTACCTGAAGTTACTCATAGGACTTTTCATTTGTATGAGACAGTAAATTTCCATTTTTTTTGTAAGTAACTTTGATTTGTGATTCTGTCATTTTTAAGTAAAAGAGACCTGACTAACTCAGTGGGCATGAAAGCTGTGGGCAAAATAGCATAATTGAACCAAATTCATTCACTAGGAAAATGTCTTATGGCAATGATGTGCAACAGTCTTAGTGATTTCTGGAAAACACAGCTTCTGATAGGCAACTTATTCAGCGACTGACCTTGACCTAGATAAGAAAGGAAGGTATTACTAAACCCAGCTTGAAAGGACATTCTTTAAGGGGTTAGGACGAAAGAATAATACCTTCTATTTAGATAAATATTTACAGTCACCAAGTTTTCATTTTATCTGGTAAAGTAGATGCTGTAGGAATTATGTCTCTTCATGATAGATTAAGAAATGCTGGCTTTTAGAAAGAAAAAAAAAAGGCCCAAGAAACTCTAGTGTACACAAAAAGAAGCAACAAATAAAGTGTAAGGACATAAACCCCGAAATCAGACTGATCAGATTTCAAATTTTGATTCTGCCACTTACTAGCTATATAGCCTTGAATAATTTAACTCCTTTATGTTTCAGCCTCCTCAGATGTAAATCATAATTGTTACCAATCACAGATTGCTGGGAGGATTAAATGAAATGCCATAGGTAAAAAACTTAGAATTTTTTCTGACAGTGATATTATTACTGATATCATGCCAATAAATAAGGTTTGAATCCAAATATGCCCCTAAAAACGCTAGCTTTATTGTGATTTTTCCCTCATTATATTCTATTTTAAATTGTGTTTCTTCTCTCTGAAATGTTTAAACAAGGTCTGATTATTTTCTGTCTTTATGGTTTGAGTTGGTAGTTACAGGAGCTTTGACCTATAACTTTTGCCATACTGAAACTCTTCAAACGTTTAGAACATCAATACCTCTGTAGGAGATGTTTATGGCTAGGTAAGCAGGTACTAAAAAGACATTTCTATGGAGTTTTATCCCAAGATCTCTCAAACCACTAGAATGGTGGCCACATATAGTAGTTATTTAAAAAAAAATAAACAGTTAAGAACTAAGGGAAATTTCTAAGATTTTTATGTATTTGTGTATATATGTGAATTAATTCACAGTGATCCATTAACCACAGCTACTGGTAAAATGGCCTTTCATTGGGAATAAACGGACCAAACAGTTCCAGATGCAATAAAACAACCATGCATCATAAATCTCAGATTTAAATGCCTGACAAAAAAGTAGGAGTAGTAGTGTGGGATTTCTTCTTTGGGTAATGATAAGATTTTAAAACTGATTCTAGCAATAGCTGTACACATATGTAGAGATATTAAAAAACCACTGTGTTTTGTATTTCAAATGGGTGAATGTATGGTATACAAACTATCTTAAGAAAACAGTTGAAAAGAAAAATAAACAGAATTACCATGCATCATTCTTTTGCCCACATCTATATGTGTTGCATGACCATGGATGGGGCCAGAAAACAGCACCAACAGGAACTGATTATTTATTATGTGCTAGGCACTATAATAATCATTTTTATCATCTCATTTTATTATCACAATGAGTTAGAAGGTACTATTCTCATTCAGAAAAAGAAACCAAAGCTCAGAGTGGTTAAGTAGCTTATCTAATATCACAGGTAGTAAACTACTGAGCTGGGACTCAAATCAATAATCAGATAATAGTTCCATATGTAGAATTCACACCATTGTCAAGTTCATATGTATGAATAAAACTGTCTACAAGTGGTGGCATTCATAATCCCAGGATGAGCAATAGCTTGAGCTAGGACTAGAAAACACACAGATTTCCTCTGTTGAGAAGATACCAAGCACAGGAACATATATGTGTACACATGTATATGTGCATGTATATATATATATATGCGTGTGTGTGTGTATATATATATATATATAATCCTGTTTTTATATGTATACATTCTGTTTCTTAACTCAGGAGATAGAATGTGTATGTGTGTATAAAACTTTTATTTAAATGAGATAGAATGTGTATGTATGTATAAAAAGTTTTACTTAACTTGATTTCCTTAAATGAACATAAAATTACAATTGTTTTGAAATCAACCAAATTGATTTTATCAACAGATTATACTTTATATATCTAATTTAGCTACTCTCTAATTTTAGGCAAATTCATTCAATTGATTTGAATCCTTAATGCTAATGAATTGGTTTATGTGTCTGTGTGTGCACATGAGTTTAAAAAAGTGGGGAACTGCCCCCCCATCTCTAAAGTATTAACGTAAATGAGGAATCATAAATGATCCAGCTTAATGATCCAGCTTAATCTCTTATTTCGTAGGTGAGTAAAATTTGGGCCAAAGAGACAAAGCTCTTTAGAAACTACTACTTAAGAAAGATATACCAAAAAAAAAAAAAATCCTAGATTTATCTAACTTTAGAAGAGCAGCTAGTTTTTGCAATATTATGCAGAAGTAACTGCTCGTATTTTTCCCACTTTTGGTATTTCAAGTACAAATGTTTGGCATGTTCTTATTAAATGTTCTCCAACATTCTGTCAACAAAGACCTAATGTATTATTTCCCCACAGTCTCCATTTGTTTCATTGTCTATAATTCACCTTAAAATACTTGAGTGTAGATTGTGTGATTTACACATATGTGTGTGGTTTAGTTTTTATTTGTAACTTGAGAATAGCTTGTTAACTATCTTAATCCAGATTATATGCTTAAGGATGTACGCACTTGGGGGCTGCAGTGGTGGCTCAGCAGTCACAGTGCTTGCCTGGTGTGTCCAGGGACCTGGTTTCAAATCTCAGCACCGCATACACAGCTAAATAAAAATTGATTCTGTTTCACTCTCTCCCTTAAAAACTGTGTACATGCTTGAAAAGACTAATCAAAAGCTCACACAGGGTTTAGTTACCTGCATCTCTAACCAAAATGAGATGTTTATTTAATTACTGTAAGAGAGATCAGAAACACCCTGTGTGAAGAGATATGCTAAGAATATAGCCAGTCAGGAGATAGATGGTCTTTGGTGTGGTCCCTAGAATGAGCATCAAAAGTGACTCATGTTAGAAATTGATGCAGAGGATCTATATCACTTGACTCCAACCAGAAGTTCAGAGATTCCCATAACTCAGACTAGTCTACCTCTAGAGAACCTTTCACGTGATCTGAACATCATTTTAAAAAATGTTTCATGACTCTTTGTCCACTTGCTTGTATTTGTGACATAAGTGAACTGCTTGCTGACTATATAAAACATAATTATAACATCATGGAGGAAGAAATATGGAATCCTTACCTACCTCTAATTGATACTTTAAAAAGCACCTGAATATCAGGAGTAACTAAATTAGCACAGGCAAATTTGCAAAAACATTATTTAAAATAATTTAATGTTTGTACAGTGACTGGTTGAGTACCACAAGGATGCTTTGGGAAATAGACTCATGATCGAATTGGGGAACAGACCTGAATCCAATACTTTCTGAGTCTACGGGCCAGAATAAATGACCTGAGGAGGTTTTAAAAACACAGATGACACTTGGGCCCCCAAATTCCTAACTCAGAATATCCAAGGAGCAGAATATCTGAATATCTGTATTTCTCAATTTCCTAGGTGGTTTTCAAAAAGTCAGAAAGACACCAATTCATGAACCAGATGGCCTTTGGAAATCATACAGCCTGATGTCCCTTAAGGTATTTTTGTATGATTCTATGTCTGTATGACTTCTGATTATAAAAAACAAAAAAAGACCCCTGAAACATCATTTGAAATAACCATAGGAGAGAAATACAGGTACAAATAGGAAAGAAAATCAAAAGATAGATGATGGAGATAAAAGATGGCTATTTGTTAGTAGGGAAATGTGACAAGAATTCTGCAACAAGAAATCTAATTGAGAATCTCCTTATCATCTGGGATAATAGCAAGGACCACTAGACAGACTCCATCCTTTCCTTGGAACTGAGAAATCAATCATAAGCTAACAGCTTACCTTTGCCAGCTCTCGGTTAAATCCCTGGCTAGAGTTTGTCTCAAGCAAATGAATTCTAGTTATTCCTCCTAACTCTTGTTGGCAGAACACAGGACATCTACCATCTGCTCAGCTTTGCATTGGCAATAGGTAAACAGTGTCTATTTCCCCAAGGCAGTGAGCAAAAAGGGGTAACGAATCACAGCAGAGCTGAGGATGGGACCCCAATGTTGTGTCTGTGTGATTCCACTGATAAAGGTTTTCTACAGCTAGAGGGCTTTGGTAAGCTAACTTGGGGGGCTTGGACCTGATTTTTAGGCAGCATACCAATGCAATTCTTTGATGGTGAAAATTCTGAAATCTTCCTTACATCTTTTCCTTTATCTCAAACTTAACAGCTTTCCCAAGCTTTTGAATGCACTTTAAGCTTAAGGTTAACTGAGAAGTTACTTTCTGTTGAGCCCTCTACATCAAGGTCTGAAACCCAAGATTCTCTATTCTCATGAAGCTTGTAGTGTAGCAGGAAAAATGATTGAACAAGATAACTGGCAATGTTCTAAGCACTATGAAGAGATAGCAGGTGCTCATGCTATGCTAAGGAGCTAGCATTTCAACTGTGAACAATGATAGCCATCATCCAGTCACAGTCTCTACCCCAATACATCGTTTCATTATCCATTCAACAAAGATTCACAGCACATTCTGTATTTCACAGAACTGCTGTAGGCAGAGTCATAGTAATGAATGAACAGAAAAAGTATGTGTTCTCAGGAAACAGGACACACACACGCACACACAGACAACTGCTGATGGCAGTCACTGCCAGGACAATGAAATGACCATGGCACAGCATGTAGGGCTCTTTTTGACAGTAGATTCAGAAGTTCCTTCTTGGGCAGAGATGATACACTTAAAATATCTGAATAAAGGTTATTCTTGGAAAAGGGAAAAACAAAGGCCCCAAATTAAAAGAACCTGACATGTTAAGGAAAAGAGCTGATATTGCTGTTGCTTCAGCGTACTGAGCAAGGGTTAGAGCTGGAGGTTGAACTGGAGAAGGAATATGGAGCTCTTAATTCCTGGCAGTGCTGGGGAAACAGCATTGAAACGTATGGAAGCTTTTCTCTTCACTTACTCACTACCCTGCCCCTTTGCTCTGACCTTTCCTAACACAAAAAATGTGTGTTTTCTCTATTCGTTCCATCTTCCTGATGTCCTTCAGGAAGAGAAAGAACAACTCCCCCTGGTTTTCTTAGGATATTCCCAGTTTTATCATGGAAATTCCTACATCTCAAGAACCTTCCCCAATCTAGACTAACTAGCAAAATTGGTCACCCTATGGAGGAATCCTACCCTGATCACCCCAGAACGAAGATATTATAGACACCAACACCTATTTCTTATACCAATTTTATAAAGATGTGGTTTAAATGGTTGACAGTGTTCAGATAATGAGAGTCCTATGATCAAAGGCAAGTGCTTGCTTTTTACTCAAAATACAGAGGAGTTCAACCCTAAAGCATCAGTTATGGACTGAGTTAGGTACTGCTGCATTACAAATTTCTCCAAAGCTTAGTGCTCAGAACACTTTCTCTAAAGATTTTGAGAATCAGGTGTTCAGGAATGGCTGGGTTGAACAATTAGGGCTTTTGTCTCTCATAGGACTACAGTCAGATGTCAGCCAAGTTTTGCAGGCACCTGAAGGATTCACTGGGCTGGATAATCTGCTTCCAGAGTGGATCGCTCACATGGCTTCAGACTGATGATGACTTGGAAAATCTGTTTCCCTTCCACGTGGACATCTCCACAGGGCTACTCAAGTGTCCTTACAATGGCTTCTGGCTTCCATAAGAGCAACTGATCCAAGAGGTCAAGGTACAAGCTCACTAAACCTTCTGTCACTAAGCTCAGAAATAACACACCACCCTCTGCTGCCAGTGACTTTCCTTTGGTCACAGTTTTGATTTATTGTGTGAAAGGACTATACAAGGGCACAAATACCAGCAAGTGAGAATCACTGGGTGCCATCTTTGAGCCTGGCTGTCACAGAGATCCCTCCAGATTCTGGTTTACTAACTCATTAAAAAATGTTCTTGATCAGAGATATAAACAAGTGATTCTAAATGCTACTTCAAGTCAAATTCTAGTACAACTACAATATCAGAAGACACATTCATAAACAACAGTATGATTGTGTTCTCAGAGGTACTATAGGACATCATGATACTAAAGTTATATTGTTAAATAAATACTGCTTCCAGAAATTATCAGACCTCCATTTATGACACTAGTCAACTATATAATGCCAATTTAGTCACTCATTCTATTTATATACACTGACCAGCAGGTACATGGAATAGATGGCCAAGGAGGAAAAAACAATACTTTGGAGTTTGTTGCTGCTTAGCTTAGAATACCTGGTGGTGAATTTTGGCCATCTACCTCTTGACAAAAGGCTTATAGTCAGAAAATAAGTTATGACCTCTACTGAAAAGAAATAAAAATTAAGTTATATCTAACAACATCAAAAAAGGAGGATCCAAAAACTGTGGTACATTTATACCATGGAATATTACACAGCAATTAGAAACAATGACATTGCAGCCTTTGAAGGTAAATGGATGGCTATGGAAGAGATCATGCTGAGTAAAATCAGCTTAACCCAGAGATCTAAGGGTCTATTGTCTCCACTCATCTGTGGAGGTGGGGACTAGACCCTGGACAATGAGAAAGTTGGTCTATTAGCATGTGTTAAATCCAGATAAGATGTAATGTTTTACAACTTAATACTTTTTTTAGAGTTATAGTGGGAAGGGGAAGGGCGGGATAAGGGAGGGTAATTGGGGGGGCACTCCTGGGGGTAATTGCAATATCCAGAATATATACACATTTTATATTATTTTGTTAAAAACTTGTATGGTTGTTCAAAAATAAAAAAAAAATTTTTAAAAAAGGACAAAGCTCTTGAGGCAGGAGTGTTTGGGAAAACAGCAACAGTACAGAAAATAAGAGAAGAGGAGGGTAAAGGAATTCAAAGAGATAGCAGGGCCCAGATTTACAGGACCTTTAATACAGATTAGGACTTTGGATGTTTTCTAGTAGAATGGAAAACTCGAGAGCAAGTCAAGCATAGGGAAAACATAATATAACTTCCTCTACAAGGATCGCTCTGCCTGTTGTTCTGTCTGACATGCTTTCTCAAGTATTCATATCTCCTTCCTGTCCATCCAGATCTCATCAAATAGATCTCTCTGGCCACTCCATCTAAAATAAAAGTTTCATTCCCCCTCCACTCTTCTGTCCCTTATATTAAATTAGCTATGTGACAAAAATCATCTGATGTTATAGAGTATATTCATGTGTTTGGGAGGAAGGGAAATGATAGGGGATTTGGGGGATGATATTAGCCAACTTATATTGCTCTATTGTATGCATGTATGAATATGAAACAATAAATCTCATAGATATGCACAACTATAGTGCACCAGTAAAGATGTGGAAAAATATGTACTTCTTTTCAACAGCAGGCTCTTGTTTTAGGTATTGCTATAGTCCTAATGCAATGTATTTTTTAAATTAGTATTTTTTAAATGAGTGAATGAACGTTAAATGCCAATAGATTTTTTTTCATGTCCAATTTAGAAAGCATCTCTTCCATCTCAAGGTTTTGCGTCATAAATGGTAAATAACTACAGATGAGTTATTATATGGAAAGTTATACAGAAAGAAATTCTCAAAAGGGACAATAGTGCCAAACCTGCTGCATATGTTCCAACTGTCCAAAGGCTTGGAGGTGACCCAGGTTACCCTCAGGTTTGTATATGATTATGCGTGTCCTTGTCCTATGTCCCCATTTGATAGGCAGCTTTGCTGGACCAGGAATCATGTGTCAAAGCCTCACATACAGTACACAAGTGACATAGCTATTAAACGAAAGCAGATGAAAGCTGTTCCTGAGACTAACACCAGTGAACAAGTTGCTGTGCTGTGGAAGCACTTGTTTGTAGAAATGTGCTGAAAAACCATGAGTGAATTCTCTGTTTGATGGGGCTTAGCAAAAGATGGAGGTTTAAGAAGTTTGTTTGGAGGCATAAGTTCACATCTGAAGGGTAAGGAAGCATAAAACTAAGAGTGAACTGTCATCACCTAGCAAATCCAGATGGATGTTCCAGAGGCAATGGGGAATGGAGCTTCATCTCCTTGCCTTTGTATTATCCCCATCCTTCCCCCTTGTCATGAATTCCACAGGGCACCATGAGAACCTGCACAAAGAGGCCCCTGCTGGCTGGGAGTCTTCAATCTGCCAGATCCCTGGACAGTGGGAACAGATCCAGGGACCTTAGGAGATAAGCACCAGATATCCATTTTCTGTCTTTGTCAGAAGCCACCATTGCCTAAAAATATATCTTTCTTCACCTCAGTGTTACATGGTATAAGCTGTTTTATCTCTTTTCAGAAGTCTGACCCAAGATACTGACAGTTGGTGGTTAATTAAATTTGAAGACTTATTCCCTTTGAACTTTCCAGGCATCACCCACAACTACCCTATTGAGAGATGTAATGTCTGTATTTTAGGTACTCAGAGTGCATAAGTCCCTAAGGGATGGGAGAAATGGTATTGTAATAGAACTATAGGCACCATACACAACTTCACTGGAGAAAGATATACATTCTGTGTGCCCCTAAAACACACAGGAAATAACTCCTTTGTGCCAGGCAAGAAATGCACAAAATAATGATATTAATCTTCCACTCTGTGCTAAGCATAATGCCAGGCAGCCTGTGAGCCATAAAAAGAAATGAGACGTGGCCTCCACCTTCAGGAATCATATTCTCCATCAGAGCAAACAAAACGTGTTTAGAAGGAAGACATCAACTGATCTGACCAAGAATAGAGCACATAAAACTGTGCAAGACAAGAAAATAGTGAAGAATCCAGGCTTTTGATGCAGATACCAAGGTCTGAATCTTGGCCCTGCTGCTGTGACTATGTATTTCCCTACATGGTCCTCAGTATTGCCATCTGCAGGACCCACCTCAGAAAGGGATGATGAGGATGCAAGGAGAGAAAAAAAATTGTATATTTATACATATGATGTGCGAGAGGTACAGACTACTCATTCAATGCATCCATTGCCACGGCAAATATTTTTTATGCACACTGCTTGATACTAGAGTCCACAAAGCCAGCTGCTGCTATCATTGTAGTAGAAAGATTACAACCCTTGACATCACCTGGACCATTGCTATGTGCCAGGTACCACAAAGAGGTGAGCAACCAGATAAGCTCAGTATTTTCCAATCAGTAAGATCTGTAAATAAATTTGAAGAGATACAGTGTTTGGGTAAGGTGCTATATGAACTGATGAGGTCTGAAGATCCCGAAGAACTCTGCCATGCAAATAACTAAAAGCAGAACATTGCAAACCAAGTCAATTCAATAAATGCTGGCCATTGCTGTGATATGAAAAGCAAGTTTCCACTTTCACAGAAGAGATAGGTGGAAGAGTTCAGGAAAGAGAGAACCAGGGAGGGCCAACAACGGGAGGACATTCTGAGTAAAGAAGGATCTTAAACTGGATGTTGAGAATGAGTATTTAGCAAAGATGATAAAACATTGGTTTCATGTATTCACATGGTACTGTAGTCAAGAGATCATAAGGGTTTAAAGTCATTATACTCCTTTATATATCATCTGACAGTTTTTGAACTGTAACAGTAAAGGTAAATAGGGGAGGCAGAGACCACTCATCCATAACACCTAAAATATGTATTATCTGGCCCTTTACAGAAAAAGCTTCCCAGATCCCACTTTAAGACTACAAAGCACACTTAAATAGATAACACAATTGGGGCACTAAACTTATTTGGGGTGAGCTGTACTGGAAAGCCTAATTGGTGCACACAAGTCTACAGACTTCCACCATGGTCTGTCTCTGGAATTGGACATGCAGCTCAAGGCATCATGTGGGTGTTTATTCAACCCTGCTTGCATGTGAAAGATTCAGAATTGCCAGATAATATTTTTTTTCCACATGAAATGAAGAAGAAGGTTTTCTTCAATCACTTTATAGGTAAGGAAATTAAAAAACTAAAGTGTAAAATAAAAACTAAGTATATAAGCTGGTTTCTCACAACTCCTAACATGTTCTTTTCCATCAAGATGCTGTGGGGGTACTGAAATATGGAATACCACCTGTTAGTTCATGCCAAACCTTAAAATAGGAAGGATGTCTTCCTTCTTTGCAATCATCAAAGGCTTGAACAAGTATCAGATCTTTAGTTAGTGACATTTTGTCCTCATTAGCCACCATAAGACACTACTTCTATTGAACCTGTTTCCCCTCATGCAACAATTCTGTTCAGTCATGGAAGAACCTATGGGAAGGTCCATAGTATTTACAAAAGATCATTCCCACCTAGAAATCACTGGAAACCCCTTGGTTAGACACAAGGTCATTCTCTTGAAAAACTTTCTAAATGCATTCCTCTTCTACCAAGTCCATTTCGTTGGAAAAGAAAAAGTCCAACTACTTAGGAGATATTGCTTCTTCATATTAGTAGCTATCAAAGAAAAATATTCTCAAGTTCTGCCTATAACAGAGACAAAATGATGATAACCATGATGAACAGCAAAGCAAGCATCAGAATTAGCCCATGGGTCCAGTGGACAAGGTAGTTCAACGACTGGGTTTTGAAGACAGTGATAGTTAAGTTCATGTCCTACCTCTGCCACTCATTAGCTGCATGAACTTTGTTACAGTTTATATAAGAGGCATACCCCAAAAACTCACGTTAGTCAATGCAGGAATTTTCAGGAGTAAAACAATTTTGTAATAAGATATTTAACTTAATCAGTGCATTAATCCACTGATATATACTAACTGGATGGTAAGCATAGCAGATAAGGTGTGGCTGGAGGAGGCAGGTCACTGGGTGTGTGCCTTTGGAGTTTATATTTCATCCCTGTTGAGCAGAGCTCACACTGTGCTTCCTGACTACCATGTCCTGAGCTACTTTGCTCCACCATATTCTTCCCCCATGATGTTCTGTTCATCTTGGACCCACAGCTATGGTGTCAGCTGTCTTTGGACTGAGACCTTTGAAACTCTGTGCTTCCAAGTAAACTTCTCCTCTAATTGTTTTTGTGAGGTCTTTTGAAGTCAATGATGAAAAACCTGACTAAAATAAACTTAGTCCAGTCATCTGAACTTTCTGCGGCAGTTTCTTCATCTATGGTATAGGGACAATGCTGTTCTATGCCTCACAGTTTTTATGATAACTAAATGAACTAGAGCAATTTGTGCAGGTTTCCATGAGGCTCTTTGTTACTAGACAGCACTTATCAAAGAAAATGGTGTGTGAGCATACGGTGGCAGTGAGTGTGGCTGTGGCCATCCCCAGCCAGACAACTCTGAGACATTGACATCCCCTAAGCTCCACTTCTTCATCCATAAAACAAGAACAATACTATTTTCAAGTTTTCAGAGTTTCTATGAGGACCAAATCACATTGGAAAAACAAACTACTTAGTAAAAACTCTGGAATTTATTAAAAGGCCATTAAAAGTCACCAAATTAAATTGAACAACCATACATAATTGTTAAACTTTTTTTTTTAATTTTGGGTATAAAAGTTACTACTCAGATGAGCAACCCTATCTAATGTCTGTTTACTTGGCCTGTGATTTGCAGGACATGCATGGAAGTTGAAAGCTTCAGTGGCCAGGTGAAGTGAAGCTAGGGATTAATTAACCTGTGATCTATGAGTTTTAATTACTATTCTCAAATCTTATCTAATATTTTCAAATGACTCTTTAAAATGCCATATGGTATGGAAAAAGCAATCAGAACTGCAACATACTGGCAGAATGACCCTCTTGTGTTATTCTACTGCCCTGATTAGTTGTGTAGAGGGAGAAGTTACACACTGAGCTGAGATATGGAAAGTTTTCAAACAGAAACTTAAATACACACATGCACACTCTGGTGCATACTGCACACACATGTGCACAAACTCACACAGCATGATAGGAAGCTTGTTACACTAGAGACAAGGGTTGTGACGTCCAACATAGTCCAAGTTCCATCACTCTCTATGCCCATAAACTTACACCAGTCACTGGGCCCCAAGAGGCTTCAGATTCTTTACTTATATGGGAATAATAAAATCTACTTGGGAGGGTTGTGGCAAGGCTAAGAGATGAAATTACATACCTACCCATAATTAGCAATCAATGTAAGGTTATAACTGGGTTAGTACAACAAGGTTTTAAATGTGCCCTTCTATTTTTTGTATAACCCTGAGTCATTTAGTTGAGTCTTTGATTCATCATTAATAAAATGGGGCTTATACAACATACCCCATGGATCCATTCTTTCAGCAAATATTCACAGAGCCCCTTCTCTATACCAGTGATTGAACTAATAATAAGGAAAACATGAAAAATCATAATAGGCCAGCTCTTTGCTTAATGGTGCTTTAGGAAGGAAAAACATTAACTAAGGATAATTAGGACTACTTATAATAATGAGTTTAAGAGAAAGCCCAGAGACTATAAAGTGAGAATTCACTTTACAATAGGAAATCAGAGAATGGCTTTCAAAAGAAGTGGCATTTAAGCTTAGATCTTAAAAAATAAATAGGAATAGCAAAGAATGGCGTGAAGAATGTCGAACAGAGAGAACAAAGTGCATAAGGGCCCTCGTGGGTTTTCATTCATTTGTTGCATAGTTAATGGAGATCAACTCCTCTGGGGCCTGAGTGGTGACGACATAAACAGTCTCTGACTGTGTGGCTCGCACTAAAGAATAAGGAAGATAGTGTATTGAGATGGCTTAGCATGGGGCATGGCACAAGGAAACACTGCATATGTTGCCAATAAATATAAAGATCACTGTAGCAGCTATAATAATTGTAAAAGTACTAACACCTGCCTCTAGGACAAAATGGCTCTGTCCATTCAAAGCAAAACATTACAATGATTTCTTTCATTTTTGCTTACATGAAGAAGAAAAAACCCTTATACAGCTTTCTGTTCTGGACAAAGAACAGTTTTGAAGCTCATATTAAAGTTGGAAGAATGGGTTTTTATTCAGAATCCCCTTAGATTTGACCACACAGGGGAGATTTGGCAGCAGGACTCTGAAATGGTAATCCATGTCTCTCATCCTGTCTTCAAGTTGGAACAATGACAGAGGGGTTAAATTCCCAAAGGTTGAGCTGGAGCAGTGGTTCAGTGGCTACGGAGCTTGCCTGGCATGCGTGAGGCTGCAGGTTCTAACCCCAGCACCATGTACAAAACGAAGTGTTGGAGCAATGGCAGCTACAGGCAACTTTTGGAAAGGTCTTCTCTGGCCAAGACCAAAGACCATCCTGTATTTTGGAAATTTATGCACTGGCAGTAGGGCCCTTTTCAAATGCCTTTTCAAATGCCGCCAGTTTTTTGGCTCAGGCAGAGCCTTGAAATCAACTGGAAACACACATTAGGTGTTCCACATTTATATTGGCAAAGAAACATCAATTTATTTATGTTGAATTAGAACTTTGCCTGCTCTATTCCAACCTATTTTTCCAATGAAGTAAATGAGATCTGGAGAGAGGAAGTGACATAGTGATACCATGGTCACATGCCCTGGCACTCACAGTTCTAAGACTAGACTGAGGATTTCTTTTTCTTTCTTTCTTCTTTTTTTAATTTAAAGAGATAGGGATGGTTAGAAAGAGAGAGAAAAAGAAAGACACAATTTTTATTTAGCTTTTCATGTGGCTTTCATTGCTCTGAAACTTCATTGCGTATGTGGTGCTGGGGTTTGAACTTGCATACTCACGCGTGCTGGGCTAGCACCCAAAAGGCCGAGCCACCACTCCAGCCCCTATGATTTCTTCTCTTGAAACTTCTCTCTCCAATTCTGCATTTTCTAAATAATTTTGCTTTCCCACGTCCACCACTGTACAACAGGGAATGCTTATACTGTTAGTTCAGAAGTGGTAGTTGTGACAGAAGAACGTAATAACAGTGAACAAGCCACTCAGAATAGGTAGCAGCTTTCCCTGGCGCTGACCACTGCCTTGCAGGGTCAGAGCAAGCCTCCAAAGTCTGTCTGCTCCACACCTGGCTGCTAACGGGCAGTGTGAGCAGAGTCGCCTCTAACAGTGCCTGGAGTGCAGGATCCTCAAGGCTTTAAGTGTTTCTTTCCTGGTGCAGCTTTCTTCCAGATAAATGCACTGCAGAATCCAGCTATGGCCTCAGAAGCTAACTGTCAGGAATGGGAGAATAGAGAGAAGTCAAGCATTTTTCCTGAACCTGCCTGCGCTCTCTGACAATCCAGAGAATGAGCAGCTTTGCTTTAACAAGCAAACTTCTAGAACATTCTGTGTTTTGGAAAATGTATGCACTGGCAGTAGGGCCCTTTCTTTTTTCATTTTTTTAAGGAGTTGAGTTGCTGTACAATCATAAATGCATATAAAGTAACAAGATATGCATTTGATCCTACACCCTAGTTACCCCCACATTGCCCACACTTTAGTCTCTTGATTCTTCTGTCATACTCCTATAGCAAATATAAATGTCTATTTATCTATATCATCTATATCTATCTATATATATATATATATAGATATATATACATGAGTTAGTGAATTTTCCAGAATTAAATGATTGCATAAATATTATTTGGCTTTTGGGGGGGTAAAGATTATGCTACACTGTTGATTATCTCCCTAGATTCCTCCCTATCTTCCCTCCATCTCTCCGCCCCGCCTACATGTCTGTGGCTCCTCTAGATTACGTGCTGCTACATAGGACCCTTTCCTGAGAGAGACTTTTAGGAAGACATCAAGTCAACTAATTCTTAGGCTTTAAGCTGTGTGACTGTAATACCAGCTTGCTACCAATTACCAAAGATGACTTTCTAAATGGTTCTATCTAGAGTCTAAATATTACCTACCCTTACTGATAGGGAAGGAAGTAGAAAGAATGGAACACAGACTCTTGCTTTCCGCACAGGCAATGTGAACTCTAGGATCCTACATTCTAATCTGGATATGACAGCTTTAATTGACCTAATCATCTTGAACAAGTCTCTCCTCCCCTCTGTCTCTCAGGATTATTGTCCATAAAAACGGTATTTTCCTTGACCTACACTCTGAGGTTTTTTTTTTTTTTTGGGTCATTTTTTATTTTTGCCAAAATATTTAAATGAACAAGTTTATGTGCTTGATGTATCCACATGCACACAGCCCTGAAAAACTGGAAGATCTGGTGCCCTGTGTTAATAATGCCATATCATAACTAAGCTCTGTAGTGACTGCTCAGTGTGGAAGGTTCTGGCCACTTCAGGACACTCTAGCACTCCAGGCCCTACTAGATCTATATGTGGGACCAAGAAGTCTAGGTTGGCTCTGTGTACTAAGCATGTTTGTTATGATTTGAATGTGAGACGTACCCCAAAAGCTCATGTGTGACAATTTGGGAAGGCTGAAGTCAAACGATTGGCTCATAAACACCTTAATCCAATCTGTGAATTGATCCCCTTATAGGGATTAGCTGGCAACTGAGGGCTGGTAGGGTATGGCTGGAGGAGGTGGGTTATTGGGGGTGCAGTTTTAAAGGATATTTTCTGTACTTGGCCTGGAGCTTCTCTGCTCTGCTTCCTGATGTGACACCTTGAGATCCCTCCTCCCTGGAGTCATGCCTGTCATGATGGGCAGCCTCACCTGGAGCCCAGAGAAATAGAGCCAGCCTTTTTTGGACATAGACTTCTGAAATTATGAGCCCCTAACTAAACCTTTCTTTCCTAAAACTGTCCTTGTAAGGTCCTGTAGTCAAAGCAGTGAAAGCTGACTTAAACGTCTTTGAAGCTCATGAACCTGGACTCATTTGTAAGTAGATGCACCAAGGTATACATCCCTTTTTCTGGCACAGCTAAAAAGTTCACAAAATATCATTTTACGTATTTGGTATATGTTAAGTTTTTCCCTAACATCCAGAATAAAAACGCACCACCAGTAATTCACATATCCTCCTATACTAACATTTATATTCCAATTAAAGCATCTTGATGATTTTTACTTTATGTCTTTAATTAGTATCAGAATGTTTTATTGACTTCATTTCTAATCCATCTTATTCCTCCAAGTCTTTTGTCCATATTCATAATCATGATGCTCCATTTTGATCCCAATCTATATGATTTTTCTTTTCGTTTCTTTCCTTTTTTTTTTTTTTTTTTTTTTTTTTTTTTTTTTTTTTTTTTTTTTTTTTTTTTTTTTTTTTTTTTTTTTTTTTTTTTTTTTTTTTTTTTTTTTTTTTTTTTTTTTTTTTTTTTTGGTGGGAGAGGGGCTACTGAGGACTGAACCCGGGGGCACTGTATCACTGAACTACATCTTCAGCCCCCTCTGTTTTTTTTTTTCCTGGAAACAGCATCTCTCTAAATTGCTGAGGGTCTTGCCAAGTTGCTGAGACTGACCTTGAACGTATGGACTTCTTGCCTCAAACTTCTGAGTTTCTGGGAGCATAGGCCTCATATGATTCTTATCTAAAATTCTCTTAACATTCTGCCTTAGCTTTTTCTAGGGGTTCTTGTATATATCAACCCAGGTTTACACTCTTCATAACTTTTAGTTCTTTGCAATAATAAGTATTCAAAATGCAGCCAAGTGTTTGATTAAACAAGAAAGCCTGTAGAAATACATACAATTTTTATTGACAGTCATTTTTTCCAGCTACCTGTCATGTCAAATAACAGGTAAGTTTTATGTCTAATCAGGATAGGCTTACTCGGTGGCTTCACCATGAAAAATGCCCTAGACAAACCTCAGATTCCTAGAGCAGCATTTACACAGCCAGGGTGATATTACTTGCTCTGCCTCCATGGTAGAAGAAATAACCGCATGGCCTGTTTTTCAGAGGTTCCCTATTAAGGAGGCCCTTTGTTCCCAAGGCAATCAGTGACAGATGAGTTGTAAATAAGTTTACAGGACACGTTACTAGTGGTATTTCTGAAGAATATTTCCAGAGGTTGGTTCTTGACATTCTAACCATCAGAAAATAGTTTCAAGCATTTGGTTGGGATCAAGTAATAGACACTAACAATTCTAGTAATTCTAAAAATAGTTTAATTTTTACTTGACAAAATTGTAGATATTTACTGGATGAAGTGTGATATCTTGATACAATAAATGAACTGGTGTGAATCACCTGCTTGCCTAAATAAACTGGGCAATTCATTTAGATTGGTCTTTGGATATCTATCACTAAACTTGTAATTCACTATGTATTGTCTGCACATATTCCAGTAGAGCCAGTGATGTTGACATGACATTCAGATCTGGACACAGGACACCTCCCCAAGTCACCACCCCTAATGAAGCACCCATAACATGCCTGTTACATTTTAGATGTGAGGTGTCCCCCAAAAACTCTCATGAAAGAAGGATTAGATATGAAGTTTGGATTATGAGAGCCTTAACCTAATTAGTTAATCCCTATCAGGGGATTAACTGTGGGCTGGTAGGGTGTGACTGGAGGAAGTAGGCCTTTGGGGGTATGCCTTTGGGGTATATATTTTCTATCTGGTAAGTGGAGTCTCCCCCTCTGCTTCCTGATGCCACGTCCCCAGTCCCACTCTTCTGCCATAATGTTCAGCCTCACTTGAGCCCTGAGCAATGGAATCAGCCATCTGTGGACTGAGATCTCTGAAATCATGAGTCCCCAAATAAACTTTTCCTCTTTAAAATTGTTCTTGTTAGGTCCTTTGGTTACAGCAATGAAAAAGCTGACCCCAGCAGTGCTTTTTTCTCTTGAATTTCCCTTCAGGGCCCAGTGTACATTCTACTGATAACAATATTTTTTGCAACTACCTAACTTAATCAGAGATTCTCTGCTTGTTCCTCTAAATGATTTGAGAATTTATTAATCATGTACTGAAAACCTTTGCCATTTACTATATTTAGTATTAGAAAAAAGGATAAAGTGGCTCCACTTAAGATGGGGATTAAGTTTCATAGTAAGTATAAATAAATGAAAGTACATTTAACTTGGAAATTATCTTGAAAATTACTATCTTAAAAACATAATTTAAGTCATAGTAGCTTTGCATGAATGTTTACAATAACCAAGACCCAAATCAAAGGTTGGGGATGAAAATGGTATAAATTTTTTTTCTTGAAAATATGGTAGCACAAAACACCACCTTTTCCTTTATATTTGCAATACTCTAAACAAGCGTTTATAACAATATTTGTGAACATTATCAATCCAAAGTCATGATTCATCTTCAATATTCAAAATCATTTTTAAAACAATATTGTTCAACATGCCTGGTCATTCAATCTTTTCTCAAAAAAAAAAAAAAAAAAAATGTCGTCACTCTGACCGAGCCTTATTTGCCAATGATTTTGCAAAGCATTTTGGAATTATTTTAACAGACTTTATAAAGTCTTTTGCCAGACTTGCAATTTCGTTTTGCAATTACTTATTAATGAACCTCCATTTTTTATCTGACATTTAAAACATGCAATAATCAGCAAGAGGCTAATACAAATGCAAAGTCATGGCAACTCTTTAACACAGATGTAGATTGTGTCGGAATTAATAAATTTATGTAAAATTCATTGAAATCAGAGGTTTTTTGATCATTACAGTTTTACTGGATCAAAGAATAAAATAATAAAAGAACAAGATTCCAGATAGAAGTGGAATCTTGAATTTCTTAATGCGTGATAACAAATCTCTTCTTGAAGAAGTTGGCAACAATTGTTTTAGTCCAGTGGTTCTCAGAACACCAGTACTTGCTAGAACTTTTTAGAAATGCAAAATCTCAGGTTGCTGGGTTAGAAACTCTAGGAGTAGAGCTCATAAATCTGTTTTAATTAACTTTCCAGGTGATATTGATGCATGCTAAAGTGTAAGAACCATTTATTCAGTCCCATCCTGTTTGACTAATGAAGAATCTAAGGCCCAGGGAAGAAAATGTAATGTTATTATTGAGTAACAAAAAGAACTAAGAATTTTAAGTCCTAGCTTCAATTGGTGTTCCTTCCATCTTTTATAGAATATGTACTCTGTAATACATTCCTGTCGTGGTGTCTGCAGGGTATTGAGCCCCTGCAGATAACATAATCTGAAAATGCTCAAGTCCCTTATGTTTAAAGGCCAAGTATTTACACATACTAAAAAACATGTGAAAGAATTTACACATAACATCCACACATCCTCCCAGATCCTTTAAATCATCCCTAGATTACTTATAATATCCAATATAATGAAAATGCTATATAAATAGTTGTCATGCTGTATTGTTTAGGGAATACTGAGGGAAAAAGATGTCTTGGATGTGTTCAGTACAGATGCAAAATTTTAAAAATATATTTTTCATCTGCAATCGTTTAAACCTACTGATGCATAACCCAGCAGAACTCAGGGATACGAATCTGTGGCTATGGAGAGCTGACTGAATGCTGTCTTTTAATCATCACTACTCTTCCGTGAAGACTTACCTCCATTTTATTTATTATTTTTTAAGAGAGAGGGACAGTGAGAGAGAGAGAGAGAATATCAATTTATACTTAGTTTTTCATGTGACTTTTGTTATTCCAACACTTTGTTGTATACGTGGCACTGGGGTTTGAACTCCTGTCCTTGCACATGCCAGGCAAGCACTGTAACCCACTGAGCCACCCCTCCAGCCCCGTAACCTCCACTTAAAAATTTTTTTTTATTTTTTTTATTGAGAAATTTATTTGTTGAACAATCATACAAATTTTAACAATATAGAATATATATAGATTCTGAAAATTGGATTTACTCCCAAGAGTCACCCCCCCCAATTACTCACCTTTATCCCTCCCTTCTCCTTCCCACAACATCTCTAAAAAAAGTATTAGGTTATATAACATTACATGATATCCGGATTTAATACCTGATATTAGACCACTTCTCTTAATAGCCAGGGTCTAGTTCCAGCCTCCACAGATGAGTGAAGACATTCGACCCTTGGTTCTCTGGGTTATGCTGATTTCACTCAGCATAATTTCTTCCATAGCCATCCATTTACCTTCAAAGGCTGCAATACCTCCATTTTAGAGACGAGAAAACACTAAGAGGGACGAGAGTGTACAAAGTCTCATTTGTAAGCAGTTGAGCCGTAAGTTTTGTTAAAATCATCTGACCTAGGCTAACATACTCTGAATTTTCAGAAGACAGAGCTACACTTTATGTATTTTTTCATTGTCACAATATTTGAGTCACCATTATAATAAGATCACCTCATGATGGCTGAACCAGCACAGTACTTTGCGGGACTATTTCTGTCTCTATTTCCACAGCCACAATGGATGAAATCTAACACTTTTTGAAACTTTAAGAATAAATGCAAAAATCAACCTATCTATATCAAACTGGCCAGAGAGGCTATTTTGATTCTTCATTGTTATGGATGAGATGCTTCTTGTTGTACATGAGGGGGCTGTTGTTTTGATTTTTTTCATATTTTAAGTAGCATTGATTTATTATATTTGAGGCTTCAGGCTATGTTAGCAAGTGATACAATTTTAGATTTGAAAAAACAATACCATGTGGAAAGAGAAAAATATGATAAAATATAGATTCTCAATATAGAGTTTGTTTTCCTTTTTAAAAAAGACTTTTAATAATGATTGTCACCAGTACCCTCTAACTCTTATTGAGAGGTAGCTAAGAATTAAATGAGACATGTTACGTATAATATCTCCCATAATTTTCAAATAATCTGATGATATTAGTACCATTATTGTCCCAATTGTATAGACAAGGAAACCAACTTTCAGAGATTAATTTCCTGAAGCAACAGAGTCTATAAATTTCATCTTTTGTGCTCATACCTAGACAACTACTCCAGGGCCTGGATGCCGATGAACACTTCATGCTGCCTCCTACATGAGTGACCTGTCACCTTGCCAAAGCCTCATAAGCTCCCATGTGGATACCCAAATATGCAGGCTGATAAGCAAATGGCTCACAACCTAATCATAACCCACCACAATCAGATTATTACTTTCATACTACTTCTGTTTAATTCATATTCCCTATGCATTAGCCATTTCTCAGCTTCAGGCAAACCTGCCCCTTCATCACCAATTTCACATCCTCTACCATTCAGCCTGTTTCACTCCAACCCAATTCTGTTCAGCTTA
The DNA here is from genome assembly GCA_004027875.1 of Aplodontia rufa. Classification (NCBI taxonomy): domain Eukaryota; kingdom Metazoa; phylum Chordata; class Mammalia; order Rodentia; family Aplodontiidae; genus Aplodontia; species Aplodontia rufa. The sequence continues at coordinate 61,986 of PVKS010005463.1, read as the reverse complement.
TTGATAATGACATAAACAATCCCCCTCATCTGTGGTTACATGGTGAGGATATGAATACCCTTCTCAATGGCCCAAAATGGATCCATGGAAGCCAGCAGTGGTGGTGTGACATTTAATTTGGCTCTGCTGTGGTTCCTGACCTCTATATTGCTTCTATATGCATCAGAAGGCAAAACATCTTGAGACTGACACAAGTGATGGAGTAATTCAGTGTTAGAATAACAATAGCAATGCGTCTGCCAACCTAAGAAAAATATGGCACAGATAAACTTATGCCATAAAAAGTGGCATGAGTTATGACTTCAAATTCTGCCTCAGTGCTAATGCATCTCAAGAATTTCTAGGATTATTTTGGTCTCTACCACTCACTGGCATCTGTATTCATTATCTTATGTTGCTGGAATTTTTCCCATGTATTCATTTCATGAGTTCATTTCTTAAATTGGAAATTCCCTGACAGCAAAAATTAAGATTTCAATTTTTGACTTATATAAATGTGACAGTCTCTAAATTCAACTCTGAATTCATTATAATATCAAATTCCCATCCATTCTCTACATACCACCTTAGTGAGCTACAATATAAATTGCCCAGAAACCACAGACAATATCTTGATAAATTTGACAACTCATCTAAAAGTTTTTTTCTGGGAAAAAAGATGTCTCAAAGGGGCATGCTTATCAAATATACAGTGGAGATATGAGATAAAAAGAGACAGATTGTTATCATTCTTAAAAGTCTCTTATATCAGGGCTGGAGTGGTGGCTCAGTGGTTACAGTGCTTGCTTGGCACGCACAAGTACATGGATTCAAACCCCAGCACCCACATACACAACTAAGTGTCAGAGCAATGAAAGCCAAGTGAAAAACTCAATAAAAATTGATTCTCTCCACTTCTGTAGCTCTGTTTTAAAAAAAAAAAAAGTCTCTTATATCAATGAGACAATTGACCAAATATGAAAATGGGCAATGGCTGTTCATATAAAAATCAAATAACATGAAAAGGCATTCAATTTTATTTGAATAAAAGTAAAGTTTAAAACTAGATCAACAGTTTCCACCTAATTGTGAAAATACTTTAGAATTTTGTAGTAATTACTACAGGCAAACTGTGATGTCACTGGCACGGGTACACTTATTCGTCAGTGTATGTATGAATATCACTTATAAATTGTAAGATTACCTTTTGCATTTTATTCTGGTTTTTCCTACTTTAATATGAAATAACAAATTAATACAACATTTTGGAGGACAATGCTCCAATATTCATCAAATTTTAAATGGAGATATTATTTCAGTGGTTACAGTCCTAGCAATTCTATGGATCTCCTAGCACAAAGGTGCTAAATATAAAAGTGAATAGCCGGGAGCTAGAGCATCAGCTCAGTGCTTACAGCACCTGCATTGCATGTGCGAATACGTGGATTCAAACCCAGCACCATGTACACAATGAAGTGTCAGAACAGCCAAAGCCATATGAAAAACTAGAAAAAAAATTCTCTTTCTCTCACTATCCCTCTTTCTCTTAAAAAGTGAATATCTGCTGAACAAAATGTTTCAACATTTAAAATTGAAAATAATCTAAATAAACCTATGAATCTAAACATAACCAAAAATACTGTAGTCCACCTAGATCAATGGTTTGCAGATATTTTCCACAAATTGCCCAATAGTGAGTATTTTCAATTTCAAGCCAACACAATCTTCATCACAACTACTCAATTCTGCACAAAAGCAGCCATAAATAATACATAAGTACATAGATGCAGGTGTGTTACAATCAGACTTTATTTACGAACAGGTGGGAGGGCAGATTTGGCTCAAAGCCATAGTTTTCCAATCCCTGACCAAGATAAAAAGAATCTTTAAGTAGAGAAAATATGTAAAGTATCAAACCAATGTACCCACTCCACCTCACATATTATGTTTTCCAGAAATTCTGTTTTTGTCCCTGAAAAGGGGGAGGAATAGAGGTACTCTAAGAGGAAGATGAGAGAGCAGAAAACCCTGCCAATATGACACAAGACAAGATTTACCAGCATTAAGGGAGGAAAAAAGGAGAATTGGAGATTTGGAGAGCAAGCAATCAAACACATGGCCTTTCTTTCCCCTCCCGTGTCTAGGAATGCCAAGGAAAACGGCATTAGAAATACGGAAAAACCATCAGAAATATCTTGTGATCAGTTCCCTGTTTGGAATTCCAGAAAGAGATTTTCATATTGGGTGGGGCCATAGAAATGGGAGGAGCTAAAGAAAGATAAAAAGGATGCTGCAGGACAGATAGGACTTAGGGGCTGCTGAGCACCCTGCTCTTCCAGCTCCCAAATACAGGTGATCTGCATTACTCATGGATACCATATTTGCTAAGTTAATACTTACTATGTGTTTGTAGTAATTTGAGGACATGCGCACAGTGGCAAAAATAAACAAATAAAGCAAGCTACCCAACATGCTTGTTCCCAACTGAGGTCAATCAGGGTGACGCTCTGCCTTATTTTTGCTCTCAAACTGTAAATATGTCTATGTTATAAAATCTTTTTGGTGCCACATTTGAGCTTTTTGTTGGAAAATTCACTGTTTAAATGGGTCCTAAATATCATTCTGGATTGCTATCCAGTGTCCTATACACTACCAGGCTATAAGAAAATGTATGTGCTAGATACAATAAATGAACTTCATTCAGACTTGAGTTACAGTACTGTCACCTCTGAATTCAGTGTGAAAGAATTAACCATATATATTAAATAAAGTGTCTTTGAACAGAAACAGTCATAAAGCAAGGCTGTGTATTGATCAGTTGACAAACATGTTATGATCAGGTTTGCAGTAACCTGACTGTGTTCTTCATAGGTGCAATGATTCTATATTTTCTAAGTCAGCATTCACAGTGATTTCATGGAACATAACTACGGTAAATAAGGAGACTCAATTGCAGAACAGAAAAGAGCAGCACATTTCCACATAGCTCATAGGAATGTAGGACATTGCTAATCTTAGAGCCAATCTCTTCCATTGGGTCTTTTAAAGAAGAGTAGAGGAGATCCTGATCATGGAAGCTTGAGGCAACAGTGGAAAGGCAGCCTAATTTAAGGCCCAGATGGAGAATGTGATCATAGCAGTGGCTAATGTTGAGAAGGCCTTAGATATCCATGGACAAATGCCCTAATTCTGGCCCAGCCAGATGAACCTCATTGAAGACTCATAGACTTCAATACCCATGCCAGACTAACCTAGACTCCTCCCAGCAGAGACTCTTTAAAAACTCACTTATAACATAAAGATGCCTCTCCTGCCACCTTGAAGTCCTGACTTCCCTCTGGTATACCAGAAGCCATTCTGGGAAACTAGGCATCCACCAAAATGAGAGTAAGCTCACCAAAGGGAGAATTTATAAAACCAAGAAAAGTATCTTACATCAGAAGAGACCACTACTCCGAGTGTGTGAGCTAAATTTATGTTTTCTCTCTCTTTTTCCACCCCTATTTCTCCATCCACAACTATAGTGGGAGCAAGATTCACTGGAAGACTAAGTTGAGTTATGGAAAATAAATAAGACTATAATTCCTCTCACGTTTGTGTGCATCATAAAAAGTTTAATTCTGCTACCATCCTATGAAGAATTTAAAGGAGGGCTGGAATGGTAGCTTGGCAGTTACAGTGCTTGCCTGGCATGCGTGAGGATACCAGTTCAAGCCCCAGCACCACATACACAATGAGGTGCCATAGCAATGAAGGTCACAAGAAAAACTAAAATAAAATTGATTCCATCTTTCTCTCTCTCTCTCTCACTGTCCCTCTCTCTTTTAAAAAACAAAGAATTTAAAGGAGTGAAGGTGTTCTTCCCATTCTAACATTAAACTGTCCAAAATTTATTTTTAAATATAAAATCAGTTGTAGGATATTATATATAATTCATATTACTATGGTTTGAATGTTTGTTCTCTCCCAAACTCATATTGAAATTTAATTGTCTACATGATAATATTTGATGGTAGAATCTAAGAAGAGGGAAATGACATTTTTAAAAGGATTCACAGAGTGAATTTTTTCTCTGCTCTTCTACCATGTTATGAAGAATCAAGAACTTCTCCCCAAATGACACCACCTTGTTCTTGAACTTCCCATCTTCCAGAACTGTGAGAAAACAAATTTCTGATCCTTATAAATTACCCAGTCTCAGGTATTCCATTATAGCAACACAAAATGAAGACAGAAATTGGTACTAGGAGGTATAAATTGCTATAACAACTACCTAAAACTGAGGAAGTGGTTTTAGAGCTGGGTAATTCATAGAGGCTCAGAAAAATTTAGAGAAACTGGCTAGAAAAAGCCTATGTTACATGAGAAGAGCATTAGTGGTGAATCTGTGGTCTCAGCAGAAGAAGAGAATTGAAGGGAAAGCCTGAAACTTCTTAGAGATTACTTAAGCGGTCATGATCAGAACATTGGTAGAAATGTGGGCGGTAAAGGTGATTCTGAGGAGGTCTCAGGTGGAAATGAGGACTATCTTATTAGAAACTGAAGGAAAGGACATCCTTGTAATAGTGGCAAAGAACTCGGCTGAATTGGGTCCATGCTCAAGGGCTTTATGGAAGGCAGAGTTTAAGAGTGATGAAAGAGGACACCCGGCAGGAGAAATAGCGAGGCAAAGCAATGTGGGGACTGTGTGGCTTATGCTTAGAGTATAATGTAAGAAAAGATGTGATTTAAAGATGGTTTTATAGTCAACATGGAACCAGAACAGAGATTTGGAAAATCTTTCATTAGTCATATACAGACTAAAAATTATTTCAAACAGAAAATAAAGAGTGTGGCCAAGCCACCATTTTTTTTAAGAAAGAAGGAGAGAAAGAGAGAGAGAGAGAGAGGGAGGGAGAATCAATTTTTATTGAGTTTTTCAAGGGGCTTTCATTGCTCTGACACTTCGCTGTGCACGTGGGTGCTTGGGTTTGAATCTGTGCACTTGTGCATTGTGTAAGACTGTAACCGCCAAGCAACAGATACAGTCCCTAAGCAACCATTTTAATAAGTGACAGACAAACATGAGCTGTGACAACATGAGGTCAAGGGAATAATTCTATGAACTGGGTCCACTCTGCTGATCCCCTGTGTGCTTTCACTTGGAAAGCAATATACCTGCAGCCCTGCCTGGCTGAAGTCCTCAGAAAACAACCTGTCATCTGCAAAAGAAGTACAGGCCCCAAAAGCTTCTCCCCACCAATAAGAACATAAATTACCCTGAAGTGGGGGACACACTTACACTTTGTGTAAGGCACACAAAGACCTTGCACAGACAAGATTCCAGAAGATAGGGAGATAAGGATTTCCCCTAACCATAAATATCTGTAAGAACAAGTTCCAATTACAACTCATCAGCATGGGTCAGTGACCCACAGTTGACTTGGATTTTCACTATAAATAGTGGATACTGGAAAGTCTGATGCTATCCTACTGTCATTCAAAAGTCATGGGGTTGACCTGTGTAGGACTCTCTGGAAACTTCCCAGGGACCCCCAATAAATTTGGAGGACAGGAGGGGTACACTGCCCTTCTACGGGAACCCTCTCCTTGAGAGTATTCACTTTCCCCCTTTGCCTCCGTCTCCTAATAAATTTTTAAACTTTTTTTCCTCCCAATAATGAAGTTTAAAGTTGGAATTTTCCATCTTGTTGGTCTGTATTGAACAGGGGCAGGGACAATGGCATCAATCAGCTTCAACTGCTACTTCTGTTCTCCCCCTGGTCAGCTAGACTTCACCAGATCCATCACAGCTCTAGCTTTAATGAGTTCAATTTCAATCTTCCCAAGAGCCATCTTGGAAAAGATGGGGCACTGGATATGCAAATCAACCTCCTCATTCTCCTAGGTATGGGAACAAGGCATTTTCTGATTTTGTGATTCTATGCTAAGGGAAGGGACTATGGTGTTTCCTGAATGTGGTTTCATTGCATCTAGGTTCAGATTCTCTCATGGTACTGAAGAATTTTAGTCTCTAATTTCTCATAATTTTTAAAGTAAAATATTGCTTGATTAATGCATTTATTGGGAAAAGGAAGGTCTCTGGTTTTATGCTCCATCATATGACTGATATAACATTGTTCCCAGTTTTTGGCTATTTTAAATCAAGTGCTGTGAATATTCTTATATAAGTCTTTGTGTGATACAAGCTCTCATTTTTCATGGTATTTTAATTTCTCTGCTTTCACTAATTTCTGTAACGGACAACTCAAGTAATAGATAAATGCAAAAAGGCATGTACAGTATTTGTATATTTATAGAAGTTTTCCTTCCTGAATGGATTTACAGAAAGAGGCCATCAGGAATTTGCTAGAAGGTTGTGGAAATTCAACCTAATAAAACACAAAGTAATGATTCTCATTCTCTCTCCCCTCTCTCCCTCCCCCTTTCTTTCTCCCTCTCTCTCTCTCCACCACCCCCTTCCATGTCCCAAATTGCTTTCCTTCTCCACATCTTTCTCCTATGTTGTTCTTCTGCCTCACCCCAGGCCCAAAGCAACAGAGTCAGCCATCTCTGGACAGATATCTCCAAAATCATGAACCCTAAATAAGCTTTTCCTTCTTTAAAATTGTTGTCAGCCCTTGGTCACAGTAGTGAAAAGACTGACTAAAAGGGACCCAGTGAACCCATAGGACCTCAACATTTACTCCCTGCATAGCCTTGAGATTCTGCTCCCTGCACACCAGCCAGATACCACTTGGCTATTCCAGCTGTGGTCAAGGGAGCCCAGTTGTGGTTCTCCACGTAGAGGTATCCACATGGTGTAAATTCTGTGTCACACAAAGCATACAAGTTGTAAGTCTACCTTCACCTAGGATCTTCACCTAGGAATAGGTTTCAAAGAATGCCACAAAGACCCTCCAGGGGTGGATCCACCACAGAGAGCCTCCACTAGGCCTAGTGAAACATGAGGACAGGGTTTCTTGGGTTCCCAGAGATACAACTACCAGAGGGCTACAGCAACCTGTGAGAGCTGCTGAGTGGGGGCCACCTTTTCTCCCTTCTTCCATGAAAAAAAAGTTCTCCTCCCCCAGGAGGACAAAACATTCATCAGAATTGCCAAAGCTGTCAGCACCTTGAACTTCCCAACCTGAACTTTGGGAAATGCATTTCTGCTCTACAATCACTTCTGTGCTATTCTGTTTTAACATCACAAATAGACGAAGACACATTTGAGGTGATCTGTATATTGAAATATATCTATATATGTGCCTTATAAATACATATAATGGTTTTGGAAAGATACACAGAAAAGTGTTTAAAAACATTTTAGACCATAGCTTCATAAAGGCAGAATCATGTCTGTCTTATTCCTATTTTTTGTGCCCCGAATGTTACCTTTCATACATGGCATTTTAATACTTATTCACTGAACAAATGAATAAGTGAATGAAAATGAGGAGATCATCCTGTCTACAGGCTTTTTTTTTGCATTTTTATATGATTTACTCTTTGCACTTATGGATATGAGCATGTATTACATTCAGAATAAAATATACCTGAAAAGATTACACCCCTTTTTATCCTTCAAAAACTTCTCAGTCCCTTTGAGCATCATAATGAAATTCTCCATTCCCTGGGAACTGTTCTGCCTCCTCATCCTCTCTTCTCTAAGCCACAAAGAGACAGAGTGGCCTCTGTATTAACCACTTATACTTTGGGACTAACCTATGCTATTGCTGATCTGACCAGAGACAGGAGCTTGATGCTGGTGTGATTCTCTCCCATGTAAAAGTGAATTTGCAAGGGCCTGGGGGAATACATGTTAGACTCTAGAACAGAACCGTAAGGTGTGCTCTTGTGAATTACGGATATCTGCCGTGGACCTTGAGCAGAAAAACAAGTCAATGATCGGAAGAGAAGGATGAGGCAAACAGGCAGAGAGGTGCCTGGAAGCCCCAAGAGGCACAGAGAAGGAACACCTTAAACTCTTGCGTTTTCCTTTTTTTTTTTTTATTTTTGAGAGTCGGTTGCATTCTGTCCTAGGGTCCTAGATTTTTTGTATACTTATAATAAAATAACCAACAATTTTGCAGAAGGTGTTTCAAGATGGTTTCCATTAGCTGTCATTTAGAAATCTGAGTAATGTCTCTCCCTATTGCCTCAACAATACAGACTAAACATCACAGCCTATATACAAAGGCATAAAGAGCTTCCAAGATCAACACTCACCTGCTTCTGCAGTCTCTTCACCCCCTACTCCATTGCATGTTCCCTGATTGTGTTGGCCTGAGATAACATTGCATTCCTCTTTGTGAACAGTGATCAGCTCAGGAGTAATTTCTTTGGAAAATCTCTGCATAGTCATTTCAGCCATCACTAGCATGATGCCTGGGTGAGGACCAAAGTGCTGGTTCTCTAAGTGGGACATGTATCACACACTAAAACACACTGGCCTTCCATGTGAGACTCTTCTATTAGATGGCAGGATTCCTGTTGATGTAATCCTTTTCTTTTGTGGCTTTAAAATCAGTGCCAAACATGGTTAGCATTTCTAATATCATTGATCTTTAATATTTACTAATGAATTAATGTACTCATATCCATGCTCTATAGATTTTAAATTTCATATTTTATTGATTAAAATGCCCAAGAAAATGCCAAAACAATGAAAACTTGACTAACCCAATGTGTTTATATGCCTAAAGTTCCAAACTCAAAAGATACAGATAGAATTAGTAAAGTGACCACACACATACACACAATAAAAAACACAGCATGTGCATATGCCAATTCAGAGAGTCAGCAAAACTAAGGTAATTTTATTTTATTTGAAACTGTTAATGTGAGAACCAGGTACAAGATAATAAAACCAACGTTCAGAACTACAGGCTTTTTATAGTTAATGCAAAAGTAAAAATAAGAAATATCTTAAATAAAAATAATCCTTTCCTCCCTACTTCAAGCAAGTTGCTCTTTTATCTTTTTCAGATTCTGCCTCCAAGACATTTTCTAATGTAGACCATCTCCTGATTTTAGAGAAGGCAATACACACACACACACACACACACTCACACACTTGATTTGCACATCTTTGAATTACATAATTACATTGTGGTAATTCAGTATATTATGTTCTGTGTGTTAAATGTACTATGACTAAGATGAGAAAGTCAGAAGCTGAGCAGAGATTAGAACTCACTGCTTTCAGCTTCATTCTTTGTTCCAAGCTGATTTTCTTCACCTTTAGGAGGCATTTTTCAGCACAATCGCAGTGCCCTTAGCCCCTGAGCCCACCTAGAATTTAATCTTGCAAGATTGCCAAGCTCTATCCCCCAGATACCAGCGGTATGTAACCGCCAGAAGAAATTTTATTGGAAACTGATTTCACAGGCAGAAATCAAAATGACATCAGTTACAATAAATAACTGCAGCATTGTTTTGAAGTAAAGGTTGGCTGTGTCTCCAATGAGGTCAACTTTTGGAGTCCATGTGAAATAAATATAAGGCAGCTTATCTTCCTGAAAGGAGACTGTAAAAACACAATTGCCAGAATGGAAGAAAATTGAAGCTGATTTCCATGGCAACAAAAAGTTATGCGGATGAAATAAGGGCACATAAAAATCTATGCACGTTACATTAACGACAGAAAAATGGTAATAAACAACGGTGATTGACATTCATCAAGACTTCCTCCAGGGAGGCTACCTCCCAGACTCCTGGAGGCTCAATTGGAAGTTCCAAGTCTGGCTTATTTCAATCTGCAAATACCTTGGTGACTAAGGCACCCCTATGTTTGTGTGGAGTGTACTCCTCCTTAGTTCTTGGGATATTTTTTGCGGCCAATTTTTATGAGCTTACTGAACCTCTGAGTAAAAGATGAAGTTATCAAATATCTTAACAGTGTTAAAGATGTCTTGAGATTGTCATTTTCCTGTATCCTATTAACTTTAGATTACTTCAGTCTCCCTGCACTCATGGATTTCCTACCACCGTTTTTTCTTTTCTATTTGGTACTAAAGACTAGATTAACCACTAAGCCACATTCCTAGCCCTTTTTATTTTGAGACAGGACCTAAGTTGCATAAAGCCTTGCTGAGTCTAGCTCAATCTTGCCATTCTCCTGCCTCAGCCTCAGGAGCCACTGGGATCACAAGCCTGTGCCATTGTGCCTAGCTCTCATTCTTATATACCTCACCATCCTCACGGAGTTCCTTCACTACAGCTGTCAGAGGTATCTAACTATAGCTATCTCTATGGAACCTCATTGCCCAATTGCTTAGTGTGACATACTGACTTCTTACTCTAACTCCTGGCATGCTTGCCATTTCATGCCATATTCCCAGCGCTCTGAACATCCCTTTCTCCACAATTTTAGGCTTTCTTGGAACTTCAGACCTTTGTAGATTCTGTTTAAATTATCTATCCCTTCTAGTCTGCATGGTCCTCCAATCCTCTTTTAGCCCTCCCTCATTGAGAGTGGGTGCACCCTCTTTCAGGAAGCCTCATCTGAGTGTTTCTGCCCCTTCCATATGCTGCACATCTCTGAGAACATGTCCCCATGGCCCTCTGCATGCACTGAGGACAGATGCTTTTTGTTCTGTGTTGTAATTGACTACTTACTTGCCATTCTCCCCTGCTAGGCTGTGAGCTTGCTGTTGTGACTTATCTGTCACCACAGCTCTAGTGTCTGGCATACAGTACTCACGGAATACATATTTATGGTCTAAAATGAGTTCAAAATAAGTATTTCTTATGCATATTTGCCCGTGTTCATGTTGCATGCTATTTCTACCTTGAAGCTTATTTGTGCTAATGAAATCTCAATCCATTCTTAAATAGTCCAAAAATCACAAAGTATCATTACTTTCTGTTTTTTAGGTTGAATTTTCACAACCTTCTAGCGAATTCCTGATGATCTCTTTCTGTAATTCCAATGATCAGGACGGAAAGCTTATATAAACATGCAATCAAATATTTTACATGCGGTTTTGCATTTTCCACTACTTAGTTGTATTTTAGAGAAATTAGTGAAAGCAGAGAACTTTAAATACCATGATAAATGAAAGCGTATATCCACACAAAAACTTACATAAGAGCTCACAGCAATTGATTTAAAATAACAAAAACTGGGAACAATGTTATATCAGTCATATGATGGAGCAGAAAACCAGATAGCCTCCTTTACAAAAAGAAAAAAAGCACTAAGCAAGCAATATTTTACTTTAAAAAGAATCCCTTTAAGAAATCAGAAACTAATCAAAATTCTTCTGTACCATGATAGAATCTGAAACCAGATGCACTAAAACCACATTCGGGAAACTCTCTTACCACAGTCCCTTCCCTTAGCATAGAATCATAAAATCAGAGAATGCCCTGTACCACACCCAGGAGAATGAAATTAATTTGCACATCCAGTGCCCCAACTTTTCCAAGATGACCTTTGGGAAGACTGACATTAAATTCACTAATCCTAGAGCTGTGGTGGATCTGGTGCAGTCTAGCTGACCAGGGGTAGAATCGAAGTAGCAGTTGAAGCTGGTTGATGCTATTGTTCCTAGCCCTGTTCAATATAGAGCAACAGGAGGGAAATTTCAACTTTAAACTTCACTGTTGGGAGCAACAGAGATAATCTGTGCATTCTGTGCCCAACTGATCAAGGACTGCCCAAAGAACTAGCACCTATCTCTCCATCTGGACACTGATGGATCTAACATGGTCTAACAAGAAGAAAATGCCACCACCCACTTATCACAGAATAGTCAGACAAAAAAAATACAGCCACCTTTTTCTCCATGTACAGGGAAAGAGTCAGAGGAGAGCCCCAGAATCTCTGAGATGAGATGACTGGTGGGTCTTCTCCTGTAAGGCAAATTTGTGAAAATTTGGAGAGGTGATAACTTTGTCTTGTGTGCAGGCAGCAAAACAGAGTCAAGAATGAAGGATAGGCTAAAGATATTCCCAGCCAAGAAACAAGATCATTTAAAGCTGATTCTAATGAAATGGAATTATATGAATCATTTGACAGATAATTAAAAATAAATTTAATAAAGTTGTTCACTGAGGTCAAGAAGACAATGAATGGTTAAAATGATAATTTCAACAAAGAGTTAGAAAATATTACAAAGTTGGGAAGCTCTTCATTCCCTGAAATTATGGGAATGAAGAGTTCAATAACTGAACTAAAAAAATCACTCCAGTGTTTCAGCAACATGGTGGATCAAGCAGGAAATACAGGTGATCTCAAAGATAGCTCATTGGAAAATTAGTCAGATAAGAAAACAAAAATAATAAAGAAATTGAATAAATTATACACAATCTATATGACACTATGAAGTGGACCAAATTATGGGAATTAAAGAGGATGTGGAGATAAAGGACAAGAAAGTTTATACAAGAAATAGTGCCTAAAAACTTTGCAAATCTGGAGAAGGAACTGAATGCTGAAATAAAAAGAGTGAAAAACATCAAATGATAAACCCAGAGAAATCCATATCAATGGATATCATAATCAAATTGACAAAAAGTCAAAATTTTGAAAGCAGCAAGAGAAAAAATCTAGATCTGCCTTGCAAGAAAAAATAGTTTTTTAAATTTTAATGAAAGAGCACTATAAAGCAATACAATAGCATGAGGAATCATGAAACTCATTGTAAAATAAATGCACAGGTGAGTACAGTGATAACCATTTAGCTACACTAAGGAAAAAGGAAAGATGACTCAAAACCACAGGAAAAAGGAAACATTACAACTAATGCTGTGGGAACATCAAGGTTCATACAAGATTACTACGGACAGTTATTTGCTGGCACATTAAATGCATAAATTCCCAGAAACATGCAACTACCAAGAATAAGTATGAAGAAATAGAGAACCTGAACAGACATAAAACTAACATGGAAATTGAATCAGTAATCAAACTCTTCTATCCCGCTTTCAAATATGGAGCCCAGGACAGATGGCCTTGTTAATCAATTGTACCAGGCATTAAAAAAAAAATCAATGCCAATATATCTTAAACTCTTTCAGAAAATCAAAAAGGATCAAGCACTTCCAATCTTATTTTATGAGTTGATCTTCTCTCAAATTAAAAAATTAAAAAAATTAAAAAGGACTGAAGATATAGCTCAGTGGCAGAACACCCCTGGGTTCAATCCCAAGTGTCACAAAAATAACACAATCCAACAAAAAATCTCAACCAATTAGCAATAAAGTTGCTTTAATTTAATAAAGTCCACAGCTAACACCATACTCATTGGCCACAACTTAAAAGATCTTCCTCTAAGATCAAGAGTGACAACTCTTACCTCTTCTGTTCCTTATAGGACTGAAAGCCCTAACTCAAAAAAATTAAACAAATAATTGTTTAATTATTAAATAATCTCCCTAAAGTACAAAGGGAGAATCAAAATTATCTGTTTGCGAATGACATATTCTTACTTGTAGAAAACATGGAACATCATTTTTAAAAGAAATCTGTTAGAACTCAAATTCAGTAAGGTTGCAAGACACAAAATTAACATAAGAAAGTCAGTTGTGTTTATACACTAACAATACACTATCTGTAAGTGAAATCAAGAAATAATCCCATTTTTAGTAGTACCAAAACCAATAAAACACCAAGCAATCATCTTACAGAAAGAAGTGAAAGAATTGTATGATGTAATCTATAAAACATGTAAAAGAAATCAGATGCAAACAGAAACACCTGTTCAAATGGACTAGAAGATATAACAATGTTTTATCTGTAATATCGAAATGTCTGTAATATCGAAAAGAAGCCACAGATTCAATACAGTTCCTACAGAAATCTAAATAAGCCAGTGCTAGCTGCAATATGGTAGAACAGAAGGTTCCCTGTTTTTATACCCTCACAACAGGAACTCTGCACCCAATCACACTGCTTGTGGGAGCCTTGGAATTTAGGTAGGAGGCTGTGAGAAGCCTAAGACCTAGGAGGGTCATTTTCAGAGTGCAGACCATGCATCTAATTCACAGACAAGCCAATCATTTTCCTAGATTCAAATCTATAAATAACCTCATTCCTCAAAGTACTTAGCTTCAGTCCCTTCTGTTCTTGAACTTGTTACCATAACCACCTGCCAAGAGGTTCAGGAGCAGTCACAAAAACTAATGCTTCAGCAGACAGATTTGCTTACGCACTGACAGGGATCTCGGCAGTAGACCCCAAATTTACCACTTAATTGCACTCCAGTCCCCCCAGAGATGTTCCCAGTTTACTGCTGCTGGCTCCAGGACCTGGAAGGAGACTTCCCCTTCTGAGCCTCTCGGACAGGTTTACTAACCTCTGATCCTGAAAGGACCAGATCTCACTTCTAGTTTCTCTGGGCTATAGTCTGAGGTGTCCCATACATTCAGGGAATTGCTGGCAGACACACCCCTTTTAGTCACCTGGATAGGAATGTCAGTCTCTGTCCCAAAGCATATTCTGAAAGGGATCATCTCAGCACCAGCCCCTTTCTGCTAACTGTACAGGGAATATCTGGAAGATGTGCTCAAAAAAAAAAAAAAAAAAAAAAAGAAAACCACCAGAACACGTTTTCCAGGTTTTCTTCATACATCATATCCTGAATAGACCATCTCAGAACCAGCCACTCTTGCTGTATCAAGAAACTGTCCCAAAGACACAGAGAATTCCTTGGACACACATCTATCTTAACTATTGGACAGGGTTATTGGCCTTCATTTCAAACTGGATCCTGAAAGAGTTCTGTCTTGACTCTAATCCATCTCTACGGCAGCCCAGGAGTAATCTTGTCCAGAAAAAGGATGACTGAATTATTCACTAATCTGAGACTTTAAAATAAGCATGCCACTTTCTGTCACACAGCTGATTCTGAGAAAATGTTGATAAGATGGCACCAGTTTTTCCACATTACAGAATTTAATAAATGCACCCCATTCCCTCCTAGGGAGGATGAGAAATCACCTCAGTATAGCAATTGGTCTATATGTCCTGAGCCAGCTTACTTCAGTGCCCCTCCTGCAAACTGTTCAACTTCTGGAATCCATAATGGTACCTTCTACATCCTGGGGCCCAATTAGATCAAATATGATTTTTGTAATTATTCAGCATCTCAGCTCAAATGTGAAGCTTAGGCAGTGAGCTAGTCAGATAGTGGAATATAGGCAGATGCCCCATATGCATTCAGTGCAAAGCTGATGGCCCAATCAATTAAAAAGACACTGAAAATAAACCCTGTGTGATAGGAGCCTACCTGATTCATCCAAAGGTCACTTTAACCTAAATAGTAAAATTCTGCCCCTGAAAAAACACATAAAAGTACCCATCTCCGTGAATACACAAATACCAACATAAGGACTCAAGGATTAAAAACTTCAAGAAATCATGGCACATTCAAAAACTAACAAACTCTAAAAATGGAGCCCCAAGAGTGAGATTTAAGGAATTTCAGAAAAAGGACTCAAATTCACATTATTCCAAATGTTCAGGGAACTTCAAGAATATGTAGATAAAAAATTACATAAAATTTGGAAAATAATAAAGGAACATAAAAAATTACATGAAATTTGGAAAATAATAAAGGAACAGTGTGAGGAGCTTGACAAAGAAATAGTCTATAAATAAATAGAAATCCTTCACATGAAGAACACAGTAACTAAAACAAAGAATGCAATTTAGTCAGCTTTACTAGCTAACTTTATCAAGCTCAAGAATAAGACTAAAGAAAGACCATTTGAAATTATCCAATTAAAGAAGAAAAAGTGACAAAAGAATGAAGAAAGTATACATGCACTAAGGGACCCTAGGAGAGACCCAACCTACACCTAGCTTGTATTACATGGGAAGGCGAAGGGGAAAGATAGCTCATTTAAAGAACAAGTGGATAAAAATTTCCCTAATCTGAAAAAAAAAAGTGAATGCTTAGGTATAGTAAATAGGGAGATCAATTTTATTCAACCCAAAGAGAAATTCATTATGACATAATAAATGATAAGGAACAAGAATAGAGAACTGGGAAATCAATAGACACACACACACATACACATTGCTAATTGATTTTCAATGAAGTTGTAAAGTATGCACAATAGACGTTTAGTCTCTTTAACAAATGATGTCAGAAAAATGCTATCAATGTGAAGGACAACATTTGACACTTCTCACACATCAGACACAAAAATAACTCCAAATGGATCAAAGACTTAAATGTAAGACCTGATACTACAAATATCCTAGAAAAAATATACACACCTATGTGGCATTGGTCTTGAGAATGATATGGTGCTAAAAGCACAGGCCAGAAAAGCAAAATTAACTTGTGGGACCACAACAAACTGAAAGCTTCTGCATAGCAAAAGGCAACCTGCGAAATAGGAAAAAAATAATTTGCAAACCACACAACTGAGAAGTTATCTTTAAAATATTTAAGAAATTTCTCTACCTCAATTATTAGAAAACAAACAAAAAATTGCTCATTTAGAGACTGAATAGATATTTCTCAAATGAAGATATAAATGGTCAACAGTTGTATGAAAAATGTTCACAAATTAAGGAGATGCAGATCAAAATCATAAGATATTATTTTGCTGCCAAAAGTCAAAAAGTGCTGACTAGGACGTAGAGGAATTAGAACCCTACATACTATTGTCAGGATTTCAAAAGAGTGACAGCATTCCATGTGCATTTGTGCCTCATATCTCAGAGCCACCATCCATACATCATCACCCTGGTCCCTGAAGCTACTGTAGCTCTGCACATTTGAAATCCAGAATGTAGTCAGCTAGCCGCTCCATCAATAACACAACTGACACACCATTACCAGGGTGACCGCAGGGATCTCTGTACCCCAGACACTGGTGCCACTTGTACTCTGGACCACATACCCCCAAGCCCCTCCTTTGTGTGCCTATGCTTCAGACTTCACTTGCAGTTTCTTCACGTATCAGAAACTGGTGCCACAACAAGTGTGCCTGCAAGCTGGACCCGGGACCATGACAGATTTTGTTGACCTCAACTTCCTTGGTATGAGAAAAACAGATTAGTGATTAAAACACTGCTAGGATTCTGGCAAAGATCCCAGCAGCCCTCGATGCCCCTGAAGACGCCCAGTCTCATCTTCTAAGGATCCCCCAGCCTTCACCAGGGCAGACCTCAGCTGGCAGCATGACCCTGTACTTCACTCAGAAGCCCCTTGCACTCATTCATAGGGAAAGGACTTCTTGCCCCAAAATCAGTATGTAAAGTATGAAAGGGGTGGCTGCTCCTTCAAATATAGAGACAATTCAAAATATGAATCAATAAGTAAATAACACCAAACACAGCAATCTTCAAGTAACAAACTCCTCCCCCCCAAAAAAAAAGAAGAAGAAAAATGTGCATCTATGAAGTGCCTGGAAGGCAATTAAATTTTTTTAAGACAGCCAAAAATAATGTATAAAGCTGTCCTTGCAAAATCAAGGCAAGATAAGGAGTTTCCCAATCAAAAGTTAAAAAAAAATTATCTCCACTACATCTGACTTATATGAAATTCTAAAAGAGATTTTTTCCTCAGGCTAAATGAAAAGTTGATTATTGTTAACATGAAAATTTAGAAAAGCATAAAATTCACTGAAAAAAGAAATACATGATCAAATTCAGAAGGTAATAACACTGTAATAAGAGTATATAAATCACTTATATTCCTAGTATAAAGTTAAAGGACAAAAGTATTAAAATAACTGTAGCTATAATAACTTTTAAGTGATACAAACTATAAAAATAAAAATTGTGACATCAAATACATAAAATGTTGGGGGAAGAATGAAATTGTAGAGGATTTCATGCAATCAAAGGTAAGTTGCCGTTTGCTTAAAACTACTTGTTCCAACTGTAAGATGATTTATGTTACTTTCATGGGAACAGTGCAAAAAACCTGTAACTTATAAAAAAAAGATAAAGACAGAAGAATCATGGAATATCAGAAGAGAAATTCATCAGATCACCAAAGAATACAGCAAGAGAAAATGGACTACATATCTATAAAACAAAAGCCCAATAAAAAGGTAATACTATGTCTTTACCCATCAATAATTATGCAAATCTAAAAGGACTAAATTCTCCAAAAGGCAGAATAACTTACAAGACACAGCTATATGCTGACTAGAAAAGACACTCTTTAATTATGAGAACACAGCCTGAATGTGAGGGATGGGAAAAAAAGATATTTCATGCAAATTGAAATCAAAAGAGAAGATGGACAAGTGTACATATAGCAAACAAAATACATTTTAAGTGAACAATTCCAAGACAAAGATGGTTATATTTGTGGTAAAGTATCACTATATTGAGAGGAGGTACATTAGAAAATCTGTATTCTTCTACCCTTAGAGTATCTAAATATATCAAGCAATTATTAATGAAGCAGAAGAGAGCTGTACAACAATAGTATGGAACTTCAATACCTCACTTTCAAACATGAATAAATAATCCAAATGAAAAAACAAACACCAGACTTGAGCTGCATTTAGACTCAAAACAGAGCTCACAAATATATAGAACATTCCATTCAACAGCAGCAGAACACATATTAAGGAAACACAATATTCTCCAGAATAGATCATAGATTAAGCTACAAGATGAGAAAATTTAGGAAGACTGAAATCCTATCTTTTCTGACCATACTGGCATGAAACTAGAAATCAACAATAGGTCATATGGACAATTTACAAATATATGCAAGTTAAACACATTCTTGATAAATCTCTGGGTCAAATAAGAAACAGGAAATTATCTATATTGTTACATATTATACATAATTATGTAACACATATAGCTATGATATGATCTATGTATAATTATATATATCATACACATAGATCATATATTATCATATATATGTGTAAAGAATAAGGAGCTGGGAAATTCATGCACAGTCTGATTTTCAATGAAGGGATCAAGTACACACAAAAGAAAATGTTCAGTCTCTTCAACAAACAATGTCAGGAAAATGATATCAATAGGAGGAAAGATAACATTTGACCTTTCTCATATTATTATACAAAAGTAACTCTAAATGCATTAAAACCTTCAATGGAAAACCTCAGAGTGTAACCCCAGCATGCCAAAGTTAATGAGAGGCAGCAAAATCAGCTCTAAAATATCTTCTAAGTATAAACAACTTTACATTTAAAAAGATGGATCCCAAATAAACTGCCCAACGTTTAAGTATAAGGAACAAGGACAAAAAGATAAACTAAAACCTAAGTAGAAGAAAGAAAATAACAAAGATCAGATCAGAAATAAATAAAAGAGAACTAAAAATGATAGAAAAGATTCACAAAATCCAGAGTTGGATATTTTGGAAAGTTGACAAACTTTAACTCTACCGAAGAAAAAAGGTAGAAGACTCAATTAAAATTAGAAATGAAAAAGGAGACATTAGAGATGATACCACAGAACCACACAGGATCCTAAGAGACTATGATGGACATACCAGACGGCCTGAAGAAATGGAGTCAGCATGTTGAAGTGGAAGCCAAGGTGTAGATTCAACTAAGCGTCCACCAGTGGACGGATGGGTGAAGACAAAATGGTACTTACACACAACGGCTCACGATTGAGCCTCAATAAAGGAATGGAATTGGGACATTTGCAAGAACATGGATGAAACTGCAAAACGTTAGGCAAAGTGAAACAAATCTGGCACAGCAAAGCCAATGCTGTGTTATCTCACTTACGTATGGAATCTAAGATTCTTAGAAAAATTCATAGAACTGGAGTGGACTCTTAGGACTATGGGTGGAGTGGGCAGGTGGGATGAAGGGGAGTTGGTTAAGGGGCATGAAGTGTCAGAAAGGAGGATTAAGTTCTGAAGATCAGTTGTGCAGCATGGTGAGAACTGTTAATAATAATGTGCCATATACTCAAATATAGTAAAAAAAAGATTTTACATATTTCATAATACATTTTATGTGATAAATATGTTACTTAGCTTGTTTAAACATTTGATAATGTATGAATACATTGAAACAGAAATACCATGTTTTAATCCATAAATACATGTATAAAATTTGTCAATTAAAAAATAGTACAGCCACTATGGTAAGCAGTATGGAAGTTCCTCAAAATTTTTTTAAATAAAAATACCATATGTACTAGAAACCCCATTCCTAGGTATTTATTCAAAATAATTGAAATCATGTTCTCACAAGGCCTTGCTGTACTCAATACAACACTATTCACAATACCCAAGATGGGGAAACCACCTAAATCTCCATTGACATAAAAAGGGATAAACAAAAATCGATATAAACACATACACACTCAACTATGTTCCTCACCTGATGGTAGGGTTACATCTTGATAAAACCCTCATAAGTTGAAAATGTGGTGAGTACAAAATGCCTTCAATACACCTGACCTGCTGAATAGTACATCTTAACAACACAGAACATGACAGGTATCAGAGTTTAGCCCTGTGATCACCTAAACTGACAGGAAGCTGCTCTGCTGTTTGCCCAGATTCATGAAAGAGTGTTGTGGTATGACCTATCAGTAGACTTGGAAAATAGCAAAATTAAAAATTTAAACTATGTTTTCTACTGAATGTGTTTTACTTTGGCACAAATGTACAGTGAAGACTTTAAGTTAAATTGTCAATCATTGGAACAATCTGCATATACAATGGAATATTAGGTTGCCTTAAAGATATTTTGCAAAATGCAACACATGGATCAATCTTGGGGACCTTATGCTAAATGAAATAATCTATTCACAGAATTACAAGTACTGTGTTATTCCACTTATTGGAGAGATATAAAATAGCCAATCTGATTGAAAGAAGAAGGGAGTAATGGTAACTAGTCATCAATTAACATGATCTTTTAGTTAAGCAAGAGGAATAAGCTCCAGCAATCTGCTATACAAAATTTTGTGTGTAACTAATATTGCATTGTATGCTTAAACATTTGTTACGAGGGTAAGTCTAGTATTAAGTACTCCTACTAAAATTCAAAACCTCCCATGAATTTCTAATTTTAAAAAGAAACTGGAAAGAACCCAAATGAGCCTCAAAAGGTGAACGAATGAACACACTGTAGCGTATCCATACTGTGGAGCAATAGAAAGGAAGGAAATATCAACACATGAAACACACATGCATCTCAAGAAAAAGGTGCAGGCTAAAAAAAGATACAAAATGTATGATTCCATTTGCATAAGATTCCAGAAAACGAAAACTTATCTTATAATGACAGAAAGCAATTCAGCAACTGCCTGGGGCAGGAAGGAAGGGAGAGATTGCAAGTTTGCATGAGGAGACTTTTGAAGGGAAAAGTTTCACAGTTTCATACATTAAAAGTCAATTTCATCTTTTAAACATGTTAATTATGCAATCATAATGTTTCCTACACCCAACTAACAATAAAAGCATCCATACACACAAATGCAAATCCCAATATGTAGACCAAAAAGGGAAGCCAGACAGGAAATAATGGAACCAAAAGTTAGTTCTTTGAAAAGATAAATTAGTAAGTCTCTAGTCAGGAAATTAAAAGAAAGACAAAAATTAATAATACCAGAAATGTAAGAGAGGACATCAACATAGGTCCTATAGACATTAAAAGAATAATAAAAGAATGTTTTTTAACAACTCACTGTCCCCAAATTTGATAACTGAGATGAAATGGACCAGTTCTTTAAAAGATACAATTACCAAAGATCATAGGACAATCTGAGTAGAACTTAATTTATTAAAGAAGTTCAATCAATAATTAATAATCTTCCAAAATAGAAAGCAGCTGGACCAAATGGGTTCTCTGGTTTCTTCTATCAAGAATTCAAGTAAGAAATTACACCCATTCTCTACATCTCTTCCAGAAGACAGAAGCATAGAGAACGCCTCTTAATTCATGCTATGAGGTCAACATCATCTTTTTGTATTTTTATTTTTTCAAAGAAAGAGGAACAGGGAGAGTGAGAGAGATAGAGAGAGAGACCATTTTCATTTAGTTTTTCATGTGACATTCATTCCTCCAACACTTTGTTGTGTATGGGGTCCTGGGGTTTGAACTCGCGTACTCATGCATGCCAGGCAAGCACCATAACTGCCCAGCAACCACTCCAGCTCCAGCCAACAACATCTTAATGCCAGAGCTATACAAAGACATTACAAAAAATTACATGCAAAATATCTTATGAATATATATGCAAAAATCCTCAATGGAATATTGGGGAATTGATTCCAACAAAGTATAAAACACCATGACCTGACCAAGTGGGACTTGCCCCAGGTAGGCATGGCTTGTTTAGCAATCCAAAATTGTATGATCATACCAATAGATGTAGAAAACTCACTTGTGAAAATCCAGGGCCCATTCATGATAAAACACAGTTACCTGAGAAAAGATAAGTTCTTCAACTTGATAAATAACATATTCCAAAGACCTACAGTTGGCATCGTACTTAATGGTGAGAAACTGAAACTTTCCCACTAAAAATTAGGAATAAGTCAAGGATGTCTCCTCTCTCCACTCCTCTCGCACAATAAGCAAAACTTGGTAGACAATGAAAGACATCAGTAGTCCTTAGCAGTTAGATGGGTAGGGATGATTAGGCAGATCACAGAGGATTTTTAGGCCAGTGAAAGTATTCTATGTGATATTACAATGGTGGATAAATGTCATTATACATTTGACCAAATCACTTAATAAACAACACCAAAAGGAAACCCTACCTTAAGGCTTGGACTCCGGGTGAAAATGATATGCCAATTGTAACATCAATTATTGCCAATGCGAGACTCTAGTGAAGGATATTGGAAATGAAGAAGGCTACACATATGTGGAAGTAGGAGGCACAGAGAAACCAGCTGTACCTTTTGCTTAATTTTTTTATGTTAATTGCCATGTTTTAATTATACATTGTAAATGCATGTATCGATTTAACATACTATACCCCAGAAAGATGTACAATGAGGTGGAAAAAGTAACAAATAGCATAAAAATTCTTATGTGAATTAGAAAATAAATTTTTAATTTTTTATTAAGGAGTTGAGTTACTGTACAATCATAAATGCATACAAAGCAACATGTATTAGGCATATGTTCTTAAACCAGAATTACTCCCACAATGCCTACACCCAGTCTCTCAACTTTTCTACATTTTGCCCCTACAAGCAATATAAATGCTTAGATTGTGAATTTTCCAGAATTAAATGATTATATGAGTATTATTGGATTTTTAAGGGGGTAAAGAGCATGCTACATAGTTGATTGTCTCCCTATACCCTACCCTATTCTCCCTCCCTCTCTCTCCTCCCCCACCTGTCACCTCCGCCCACATATCTATTGTTGTCCTAGATGATGTGTTGCCATGGCCCTGCTGGGTCCAATCTGCTGGTCTGACCACCTTTCACCCAAGATTGGGTTTAGCTCCAGCCTCTGCAAATAAGTGAAAACATTCGACTCTTGACTCTGGGTTTGGATCACTTTGTTCAGCATGATTTCTTCCATACCCATCCATTTACCTTCAAAGGCCATAATATCATTGCTTCTAATTACTGAGTAGAACTCCATTGTATATATACACCTCAACTTTTGGATCCATTCATCCAGTGAGGGGCATCTGGGTTGGTTCCATAACTTAGCTATCATAAATAGTACTGCTATAAACATTGATGTATTCTGCTTGATTTTTGCTGTGAATCTAAAACTTATCTGAAAAATAATTATTTTTGCAAAAAAAAAAAAAAAAAGAAATAAAAGGGCCATGGAATGTTTCTATTCTCTAACCATGATGAGGAGATGTTGATAAGACTGAAATTTGAGGTTACTACCTGTTTAGAAGCAATGGTTTTTGCTCTTCCTCTATTTTTAATTTTTAAATGCCACAGAGATACTCTGTTTACAAAGCTGATGGCTCTCTGTCATCAGAATGAATCCTTCATCTCAGCAGGTGCTTGAAGCAGTTCTAAAACATGGCCCCAAAATATTCAACAGTCTTATTTTTCATTACCATCCATCTACCATCTAATTGAAACACTGTGCCGCAAGTGACACCAAGGTTTCCAGTTTTCTTAGAAATCAGTCTCCACGCAAACAACCCCATAGAACACCATCTACTTGTATATCCAAATGCTCAATTTATGAAGATTGCTTAACAGAGCAAATTCCACCTTCTTCCAGAAGGTGGCGTCCCTCTGCCTTCAGACCCCTCATGCTCCCATACCCAATGGTGGAAGGAATCAGTGACAGATGAGATCATAGAAATCAAACTGTAAACTTCACTGACTCACTTTCCTACTGCAGTTGTTTTTAAAAAATAAAAATACCAAGCATTTTGTAGTGTAAAACAATACAAATGTAGTATCTTACAATTCTATACATTAGAAATCCAAAATATATATCTCAGAGCATTGCTGGTCCCTGCTTCTAGAGACTCTAGAGGAAAATCCGAATCCTTATTTTTTCCAGCTTTTGGTGCTCCCTTCATGACCCCTTGGCAGCAAATATATCACTCCAATATCATCACATTCAGCCTGCCTCTTTCATTTATAAGGATCCTTGTTATTACATTGGATCCATCTAGATAATCCAAGACAATCTATCTCGGTGATCCTTAATTTACAAATCTTCTGCAGTAGGAAGTTGATATACATTCTCCAGGGTGAGAATCTGGACATAGTTCAGGAAGGGATACTTGCCCACATACCATCTTTTTGACTATACTCAGGGGCATGATTAGGATTAGCGTCATGGTGATACACTTCTAACTAATGACAATCGTGGCAAAAAATAAAAATAATTTCAGATTTTGCTATGAAAGGAGCAAAGATTCGTGTGAATTTGCACAGTTAGTACTATCCCATCGGGTATTTTTGTAATTGCTTTCCAGGATAGCCCGTTTCCTCCCATTACCATAACAACCCACATCCCATGACAAGTGGCCAAGGTATCAGCAGAAACAATGAGAAGTGAGGCCTAAAATGAGCCAAGTTTGAGGAGTTTACTTCATTTTGAGCATCCCTGGGACTCCCAGAATGGTTCATATTAGAACGACCAGATCTGGTGCAATCAGTTCCATTCAGATAAATTTTTTTAAAAAAATTATTTTACTGGAAGGAATACTGCATTAAGAGCCAGTGACCTATATTCCAGTTCCAGAATCAAATTTTGGCATTCCGCTTCATTAGCTGGACAAGTCACACACAGCTGTGCTGAACCTCAACATCCTCAGATGTGAAATGAGGTGAATGACTTCTCCATTTCCTCTCCCCCTTTATCTTAGGACTGATGAAAAGACCAAATGAGATAATTGACACCACAGTGCTTTGCAAGCTGTAAAATTCATAGTGAGGTGAGCAATCAGTGTAATAACTACGGGTAAAGAATGCACAAGGACCTTGGGAACTATAAAGACATATATAGCAAAGTTTTTGTTCCTAAAGGAATATGCAGCTCACTAGAGATCAAGTCACCAACATGAACAAGCTTGCTCATGTAACCCCTACCTGATTGCAAGTTTCAGGTTTTTTTATACTCAATCTAGAAATAAGTATTATCACAGAACACTGCTAATCTAAGGTAGGATTTGGGGCTTTGTGTAACATTGGGGACATTTCAATCATGAGTCAGCATACTGCTTAATCTCCTCCTTAAACTTTCCCTGCAGTAATAGTAAGATTTAAGGATAAATTATGCTAATAATGAGCATTTCTCCACTCCTGGTATTCATTTCTTGCAATGGGAGCTCAATTACTAGAAACCCTCCACTCCTTTACTCATTTCATCCTGAGAACAGCTCAAAGATCTTTCTTGTAGATAAATTTGGTTAGAACACCAACATTCCATGCATCTCTTCCTTCACTTCCTTGGGAAACATCAATTCTTCCACATTCTCCACAGTACTGAAGGACTTCCAGGTGAAGGAAGGTTTGAACAAATACCAGTTTGGGTTTGTTTATTAGCAATCTCCTTTGGTGATAAGATCTAAAGCCACAACTTCCAACCTGGAATCTACAAGTAAACAAGGTGATTTTTTTTTTTTTGCTCTTAATTATTCTTTTATTTCTGAACTCATTCAAAATGCTATAAGATGGTTACTCCAAGTATCTTTATGAATAGTATGATTTGGGGACCATGCTAAATACTTTCATATCTTATTTGATGTAATAGCCCTCGTGTTTGAAGAAAACAAGGTAATTCATATAATTTACCTATGATCTTCAGGCTGGTAAGTAGCAGGGTTAGAAGTTGTTAAGGAGCATTTGTGTCCTTCCTCTAAATTAATGTGATGGTATTAGGAGGTGAGACTTTTTAGAGGTAATTAGGCTAACACCTGGTCATGAAGGCAGTTCTTCAGGACAGGATTAGTGTCCTTTTAGGTTGAGACAATAGAGAACTTTCCTTCTCTCTGCACCCCACAGGAGAAGAAGACAGCTATTTGCAAATCAGTAAGAGGACCCTCATCAGACACTGAACTGATCTTGGACTTCCTGAACTGCAGAGCTATGAGAAAAACATGTCTGTTTATAAAGCACAAACTCTAAGGTCTATGGTGTTTTATTAGAGCAACCACAACTTATGATACAAGAGTCAGACCCAGATCTTTCTAAATCTAAAGCTTCATACTTAACTTAGTTACTTGCACACACGTTCCTCTTGAAGGTAATCCTATAGTTTCCATCAGATAGCCTAGATCTCAGCAGAACCCAGGAGATTTCCAGTGCTCAGGAGATTTCTCTTCCCTTCTCACTCTCTTTGCCCCTCTTAGGGGTTCCTAGCCCTTATGACTTCTGAAGATGATTAATTTCTTCACTTGTATAATAGAAATGACAGTAAAACTGATGCTGCCTTGGGCACCTACCTGACTGTTGTATGGAACAAATAAGTGTGTATGTGCAGATACTTGGAAGAACTGATTGCATGATCCTGATGGACTAGATCAGAGTCATAACAATACATCCTTGAGACATTAAGACTAAGGCCACATGCAGACAGGTTTTAAGAACTCAGTGTTAAAATTGTATTTTATGGGGGCTGGAGCGGTGGCTTGGTAGTTACAGTGCTTGTCCAGCATGCACAAGTACACAGGTTCAAACCCCAGCACCCACGTACACAACTAAGTGTCAGAGCAAAGCCATGTGAAAAACTCAATAAAAATTGATTCTGTCTGTCTCTCTCTCTCTCTCTCTCTCTGTGTCTGTCTTTATCTCTTTAAAAAATTGTATTTTATGATTCAGTACAAATTCTTTATTTTTTTGCAGTGCTAGCAATGGAATACAGGATCTCACACATGCTAGGCAAGTATTCTACCACTGAGGAACATCCCAGTGCTCAGGACCAGGTTTTTTATCCCAACCCCTACTACTCCTTTGTCACCTTCCTCATGGACCTCAGCCCCATCTATATCTATTTGTCTCTATGATCAAATAACTAACACTGTAAGTATGCTTAGAACAGCCGTTCCCAGGTGATCAACACTCTGCAAACTCCATTCGGAGGCATAATTGCATCTATGGTGTGAACTATAGATTTCTCAGTAATGCAGGAACTTCTGTACATACTAAGAAGTCCTACGTAACAGGTACAGGATTGCAGAACAGAATATATTCTTTTTATAAAGATTCATGAAGCCATAATCCTCATCTCCATCATAATAATGAAGCCTAAAATTAGGTTCTGATATTGCAGATGGGTTATATGTCATGATGGAAGCATCTCTAAGTTACCAGAGAATTAAATATAGAATTAATTAAGGAGCAATAATATCCACCAAAAGAACCTTATTATTAAAGCTAAATAGTGTGTTGATTTATTTAATTTTCTCATCTTTGCTTGAAAAACCAAGTGGAAAAAGAACTACACCCATGATGAAGACAAATTAATGCTTCAACACAGTAAAATGACTCAAGGCACATTCTGAACAAGACTCAAATTGGTCTTTAGTTTGAACAGGGAAACTATGTTACAAGAAATATAACCAGCATGTTTTGTGGGGTTTTTTTTTTTTTTTGCCTTTTAAACCCTAAATTCTTGGCTTTTGGTAAGCTGATTACTTGTCATGTGATATTATCTTACACACCCCATGACATTACCAACTGGACCAACCTGTACAACTGAAAATACAGCATTTATTGTAGATAGGCAATCAGATACATAGATGGAACTTGTCATTGCTTCAAGAGTGTCAAATTCCAGTGTCAGATTGGACCAGCATGAGAGATGGTCTCGACTTTGGAACTGGCCACGTGACTACCCTGACTTACAGAATGTGACCATGTACTTGGTCCTTCTGGAGGCTCTAAAAGGCATCCTATAGTTTTAGCCTAGCCCCATGTACTTCTGCCTTTTACCCATAAGAGCATGTTCTGGCTATGACTGCTTCTTTGGGGTTACATAGAATCTGGAAGTAGAACTAACTACATAATTTATAGGATTTGATGAGAAAAAAATGAAAACCTTCTTCAAAAATTAAGAATCTGAAGACAGTGGCAATAGCACATTAAAGCGAATGCAGGATTTGCTTTAAGGACAAGCCCTTTGTTGAGAAATTCCAGCTGAGCAGCAGATCTCATTTGAAATAAGAAATAAATGTTTGCTTTTGCAAGCTACTAAAATTTTGGAGTTATACACTATAGTAGATGCAGACCAATGAACACCTAAAATGAGGAAAGAATCAGAGGTGAGAGTGTGTAATAGTGACATACGGGAGCACTATGCCCCATTCAGGGCAGGAAACAGCTACTCAGTTTCTGCCCTATGAGAATGCACTATGGGCCAGTGCACACTATTAGTGCTACTAATTGTTTAACAGTAGATGCAAAATCTAGATTTTTTATGTGGACTATTCCCATTTTAAAACATGGGTAACCTTTTTAAAAAATGTTACACAGGGGGAAAACATACTTTTTCTCTAGATTTTGCTTATCAATTACCATGTGATTTCCTTTCTGGAATTGTTTCTTGGTAAAAACTCAAGTCACTTATGAACCATATGCCATAATTATGGTTCAGAACTAGTAGGCATTAAAGTGACACTTATATTGTATTTTCCCAAGTGGGTTCCTCAAAAAAGGCTTTCTACAAAAGCATTTGTAACTTCGGTTATCAAGTCATAGGATAAGAGGAGAAAATTGTCATCTAAAATGTCATGCAGGTAAACAGAGTTGCCCCCCATATACTACAGATGAGATAAAAAGGGCTTTCATGGAGCTTAAAAGAGGATGAGAGGACATAAAAAAAAATGCCTTTCCAAGCAGAGCAGTCAGAGAACTTACTTCTCCAACAAGGAAGTCTATTTCTACACACATGCTCACGTACATAAAATTTCAAAAGGGTTCAACAAAACTTAGCTTGAATTTCACCTTTGTTATCCTTGTAAATTTATAGGGTCACAGTTTTCTCATCAGAAAAATGCTGAAAAAATCTAATAGGAACCTATCCCATAGGGTTGTTGGTAGGATAAAATAATACCTACAATACTTTTAGCATTTCACCTTCTTTATAATAAGCTATTATTAAATTAATGGCAGAGATTCCACGTGAATTTATTTAGCATTGCACATTGAACCTCTAGAACAGTGCCTATCATAGAGTAAACATTTAATATTTGCTTAATTAAATAAATTAATTCTGCCCAATAAGCAATTCTGCTCAATTGAGCTCTTAGCAGCCATTGAGAGAAATGCAGAGATAGCAAATTCAAAGCTGTTGCAAATATTTCACCTCCTGAATATAAATTCCATATATTCAAATATTCTTGACTCTGTTTAATAGAGCCATTTCCTCTTTGATTGCTAATAGAACTCCAATTTTATGCAGCAGTCAGGCAGATGGCAATGTGCTCATCGAAGCCAGCCCCTCCCTCGGCCTGAAGGGATGCATCTGATTGGCTTAACTATGATTGCTCCAAGCCAATAGCAATAATCCAATTCCTCTGCCAGCAGTTGGTTGGGATGGGAATATGAATCAGTTTGGCTAGTGAGACTTGAGAGGACTTCTATTGGTGAACTTTTGAATCAGAGTGTCTTCCTAGATAACATACAAGCTTTGGGAGGACATTGGTCTGCTCCCCTTTTGTCCTTTCCTCCTCAAATGTTGACTTCTGATTACTAAATGTTCATTTCTTTAAACAAAACAATGCTCTTGTACTGGAAATGGAGGTATTCGTGTCTGTGGCAGCCACTGTAGTTCCAGGGAGAGGAAACTAAAAGCTTCCCATAACAATCTCCAAGAGCACAGAACTGTTGAACAATTGAAAGTAACACTGAAGCTCTCCCTTAGCTCAAGATGTCTATTTAATAAGATCAAAACACTTTTTATTGCATATATTACTTTTAGTTGGCTATTCTTCTTCTTGGAAACTCAAAGCATCCTAATATGATAATCACTATCTTGCTAAAGCTCTGAGTATTGAGGATGGAGAATAGGTACTGAGAGAATATTGTATAAGTTAAAAGTGTTATCATGGGGGGGGTACAGCTAAAATGCTGTGGAAGTTCAGGAGCAGATATAATTACATCCCATTGTTGTGTGTCTTTGGTTAGATAGTCAGGCAAATAAAAGCATCATGAAATCTGTGTCTATTATGGTTTAGATATGAGGTGTCCACCAATACCTCATGTGTTAGATAACAAAAGAACATTTAAAGGTGCAATGATTGGATTATAAGACTATAGCCTAATCAGTGAGTTAATCTGATTGATTAACTGGGCAGTAACTATAGGCAGTCAGGGTGATGGGAGGAAGTAGGCAGGTCACCAGGCTCATGTCTTTGGGGTTTATATTTTGTGCCTGGTGAGTAGAACTCTCTCTCCTACCAGGGACATGTCCTGAGCTGCTATCATTCACCCTACCTTCTGACATGCTTTTCTGGCTCACCTCGGGCCCAGAGCCACAGAGCTATGCTGATGGACTGAGACCTCTGAAGCTAAGTGCCAAACCAACTTTTTCTCCTCTAAGACTGTTCTTGTCAGGTCGTCCGACTATCAGTGAAAAAGCTGACTGAAACAATATGCAAGATGGCTTTTGAAATCAAATCTGAACAATGGGTAAAACTGGAGTAAAGGAGGAAGAGGAGGCGCTTCCTGTAGATAAATGATCCATCAGAACAAGCTACACAGATAAAATGTGAGTCCCATGATGTAAATTCATGGAGAGTATAGATGACACAGGTGATGAAGTAATAAAACAGAATTTTTTAAAAAACAGACGGAACTAAAATAGCCCAAAGGGATTATCTTCCCAACCAAGTAGGAACACTAGAGATCCACACTGAAAAGCACAGTTTCCTATCATGACTCAGATTCCTGCTCATTGCAAGTAAAAACAAGAGGGTGTTTCAGCCATTTGAGATTGATGCTAACGAAACAGCTTCTGCCCAACAGTAATTCCACACAAAGCAGAATCTAAGAATAAATGACGCATGGATCTGATTAGGAATTAAAACCCAGGTGATGACGGGCTTTCCTACAGCTCTAGTAGACATCTCTGGGCACCCTGGCTCTGTTGAGTTCACATCTTCTCCATTGGTGCTCATGCTCCATTCCTAATCACAGAAAGGTTTCAAATCTGTCATATAACAAATCACCAACTCCACAAGTTATGGAAGGAAATTACATATCATTGGTCCCTCTTGGCATTATGACATAATGGTACATTTTTTGCTTTCTGTAAAAATGGCCTAAACTTTGATCCTGACTCAGCCTGTTATAAGTCATATGGCTTATAATAAGTTACTTAACCTCTTTTACTTAATCTACTCAAGTGAAAAATGGAGAAAATGCTGACCTTGCCTTTTCTGTGTGAGGTGAATAAAATAATTATGTGCACATAAACATCTTGCTCAGTAAGCAACCTCTGGTAAACGCTCTGGGGTTTTTAGGGTATGATAGGAGAGAGCAAAATTCTGAATATTCATGAAGATATCATAACTAAATCTAATTTGCAAGCAAAGGGGAAAAAAAGCAACACTCTTGGAACTTGAGAAATAAAATAATAATCATTTATTTCCCAAACAAAAATTACAACTCTAACATTGAGAAAGTAACACGGAAGCCCAAAAGGCTTTGTAAAATTGAAAACTTAATTACACAGAGAAAGAAGGGAAGGATGAAGAGGAGGAGGGGCAGTTGGCATATGTCAGCACAAACCAGCACAGTGCTAAGTGGCTTGTGTGTGACACACAGAACCACCACCCTCTGAGGTTAGCACTATTATTACCAATATTTTATAAAAAGGAGATTAGGCTTAGAATTAGCACCCCCATAGTAAATAACCTGTGATTCACAAACAGCCCCACAACCACTCCCCTGCTCCATGATCACAGACTAGAATCAGACCTGTATTCTCTGTCACCTACTCCCAACAGTGTCCCTTCCAGTGATAACATTCAGTGATTCTGTGTGTTTTAAGAGACTTCCCTTTCTTGATACTTCAGCTTCAGGTGCCAGAATACTTTTTTTAACCTCCACAGAAACAGACTGAAAGAAAAATATGTATGAAAACACATTTTCCTTTTCAAATTTAGTCACTACTGTTGTGCTTCCAAATTGTACCCATCCATTATTTTAAGCACAAATTAAACCAAACCTCTAAAACCAGAGAACTAGTAACAGCACTCGTGTACTCTTGAGAAAATTTGTAACCATGGTCTCTCTGTGAGTGGTAAAATTGCTATTAAAAAAAAAAGCACCAGATAGCCCAAGGTGGGGAGGGGTAAAATAGGAAGCTATGAAATAGATAGGTCCCTTACTCCTCTTTATGTCCTTATGAAAACAATCTTTTGTGCTGTATCTAATTAATATGATTATTTAACAAGTAGAAAGAGTGACTTTTATTAAAGGGAATAATAGACCTCAGGGCTTACCTGTAAAAGCATTTCACTTTGTAAGTATATTAGTCTGGTATTAAAATTGCCTTCAGAGTAAGAGAGATGTGGGTTCCAATCCTAACTCTGGTACTCCATTAGCTGTGTAGCTCTGGGCACCCCTGGAAAAGGAGAGTCATAATACCCACAATTTTCGGGTGGACTTGAACATTAAATGAGACAGCGCATGTGAAACAACCACTAGGGACCTTAAAGAAATCTCAACTGTTAGACATGGTAGACTAGAGTCAAGATTCCTAAAGATAATATGAAAGAGTGACAAGAGGAGGAAAGAACACAAGAAGGTACAGCAGCAGAAGGGACACTTCATTCTTTGAGACTGGCAAGGAGGAGGTGACAAAGGGGGTGGGTATTGATAATTCTGGAAGAAGGCAAGACACTTCTGAGGACCTTGGCTTCTTAATGACCTGTGAAGCAAGATCATCAGAATAGAGTTAAGGTAGTGAGGATAGAAGGGGTCCTTGGGCTGAGAGGTAGGAGTCTCCAGTGGTTGGAGGTAGAGAACATAAAGGCAAGGCTCTCTTGACAGCACCTCGGGCTGATCTGAGAGGAGAGGCTGTGAGTTTGTAAGGGGGTCAGTACCCACAGCTAGGAGGTATTAAAACCTAAAACCCTAGCCTCCTAGAAATGCAAGAGAGATATGGGTAGAAGCACTGATCAAGAACTAGGATGCTCTGGGATAAAGTGATGGAAGTAGAAGTTATGAACAGTGGGCTGCCTGGGGTCAAAGTGAAACAGAGCTTTCTCAAACATTTTTATCACATGGTTCATAAGGAAAGTGCTGATAGTTCTACTGTACCTGGAGAAAAATAGAGCAGAACCAGAGCCTAGAAAGTAGCACTAGGAGAAGGCATGGGACACGTTAGCTTGTGAAACAAGAAAACACTCTCTAAAGGAGGACATTTATGAGCGGCCTCTTTGTTTAGGAACTGGGAGAAACAGGAAAGTCCAGTGGTAAATTTTTGGAATACAATATTTAACCTTAAATATAAATTTAATTGGGATGTAAGAAAAGCAGCTGGAGGAGAGAGCAAAGCAGCTGACGCTGGAGTGTGACAGATTAATGGCCCCTTGACAAACAGGGTATGAGAGGGAAGGGGAAACAGAGATTGCAAGATGCAATCAGCCCAAGAAGGCCTTCCTGCCACAAGACAGCAAAATGAAGTGGGGACAACTAAAGATGCATTTCTTTACCCAAAAGGAGACAATAAAATTTAGGTGACATTTGAGACTGTGCACCCCATAGTGCTCAGCCAGTGAGGAACCAGGAGAGGAAGCTTGCACACTAGGGAATACAATGCTGATGTAACTGCTCTTGGGTATGCCCACTCACCCAGAAAACTGATCTTGCAAAACTGTCATTGAACGTCTCATTTCCTCTGTGCCTTTGTTTCGCAGTCCATCCTTGGTTTTGACAGGTGAGCATGTTTCTCACAGCACTAGTCACAGAAAGGACTGTGAGAAGAGCACTTCAGACAGAGTGGGCAGTGACGCAGAGGTCCCAAGGCAGAGTTAATCTTAGCCATTTCCCAGGAATAGAAAGAAAGCCAGTGAGGCTGGAGAACATTAAAGTAACTGTCTATATTCATCGTTAGATAAGATCAGAAGAGGCCAGGAGTATGGAAAGGGGTAGTCCAGAAGTTGAGAGTTATCTCAAATTCATTGGAAAGTCACGGGAATTTTAAGTTTGGGGATGACACCATGTGGTTTATATTTCAAAAATAGACTTGAGGTCAAGGAAAGATTACAATGAGAGAGGAAAGTGTGGGCCACTATTACAAAACAGGCCCAGTAAGGTCTGCAGAGACCTGAACCAGATCAAAATTACAGAGAAAGAGAAGCGGAAATATTTTGTAGGTTATGCTGTTAGAGCTTGAGGAATGGATGCAGGATGGAAGGGAAGGTACATAAAAATGGAGTTCTAGGCCTTTGGACCTATCACTGGGGTGAATCTTGTGGCAGTGCTGATCACTGAAACAGAAAAGCAGACCTGCAAGGAAAAGTCAAGAACTTCCTTTTTCATATAATAGGTGCAAGATTTCCACTGGATTTACACATGGAGATGAGTGTCAAGAAAGCAAGCTGCATACTGGTCCTGCTGCTCTGGAAAGCAGTGTAAAGAATCCTCAAAAAATTAGAGATGGACCCACCATAAGATCTAGCCATCCCTCTTCTGGGTATTTTCCCAGAGGAGTTATAATTAGCATATTATAATCTATGCTCATAGCAGCTCAATTTACAATAACTAAATTATGGAACCAACCCAGATGCCCCTCACTGGATGAACGGATCCAAAAACTGTGGTAAATGTAGATATATATATACTCACACATACACGTACCATGAATACACACACACACACACACACACACCATGGAGTTCTACTCAGCAATTAGAAACAACGAAATTGCAACCTTTAAAGGTAAATGAATGGCCATGGAAGAAATCATGCTGAGCGAAGTCAGCCAAACCCAGAAAGTCAAGAGTCTAATGTTTTCACTCATTTGTGGAGGCTGGAGCTAAACCCACATCTATGCAAAAGGGAATTAATCTCATGTATTAGATCCAAAAAGGCACAATAACACATTATCTAGGGCAATCAAAGTTATGTAGTGGGTGGGGTGATAGGGTAGGTGTAGGAGGGGAGAGGGAGGGAGAGTAGGGAGGGACCTAGGAGATAATTTTGGTTTAAGAATATATGCATATCATATTGTTACTTTAAGTGCATTTATGATTATACAATAACTCAATTCCTTAATAAAAAAATTTAAAAGAGGGCTGGAGCGGTGGCTCAGCGGTTTCGGCGCTTGCCTGGCAAGCACGAGGACCCGGGTTCAAACCCCAGCACCACATACACAACTGAGTGTTGGAGCAATGAAGGCCATGTGAAAAATTAAATAAAGTTGTTTCTCTCTTTCTCTGTCTCTCTCACTGTCCTTCTCTCTTAAAAAAAAAAAAATTTAAAAGAAAAGAAAAAGAAAGCAAATGGGTACACAGGTCTTAAGTTCCAGGGAGAGGGCTTCTTGGAGTCATAAACTGGGGAGGCAGCCCCACGGGTGGCTCAATCCACTGGTTCACGTGAGCTGATATGGAGAGATGGTAGACAGAACCAGAAGTAGCCCATTGTGCTGAGAAATACCAACTTAATTGCCAGGGCTTGAAGGTCCCCTTGCTCCCCTGTTGTATACACCATGAACATTTTTTTTTAACTTCACTTTTGTTCATCTGGGACCTAATGTCTAAAATACACACCTGCCCAAAACACTCCTGCATTTTTGCAAACCTTACGTCGACGCATACTTCTGGACAGCAGCAGAACCCAGTGATCCTTCAAGTCCAACTCCTGACCAGTTATAATAAAAAGGCACATTGAGTCACTTTTAAGGTGTCAGGCATGCCCTGAGTTTGCCTTTTTTTCTTTATTCCTTTAATGGCTACATTTCAACTGGAAGGTTGGCATTATTACATGATGAAAAGAAAAACTTTCAATGGACTTAAGGGATGTGTACCAACTGTGTGACATCTCAGAGGAGAAAGCAGCTTGTCCTCTATGCCCCATTTTTTTTTGTCATATTCTCAAATAGGCTTTTGTGTGCAAAATTCATTTCTGAAATGAAGATACAAGCTCTATAAAGTCAGGGATCAAAGAACTCAAAAAGCCATTAGGCCACACTGAGACCTTGAGCAAATCATTTACTCCAGTATACCACTGTGTCTTCAAGTGTAACATGGAGTGGTAATGCTCCTTACAGCACAGAATCACAGGGACACAAGCATGTACAATGACTGCTAAAGTATTTAGAATACAACTCAAACGTAAGAACACATAAACAGCCATCATTCAAGTTCAGGTCCTTAAGAGGTCTGGAATATTAATTGTTTCATCCAGACAGGATTATACTAAGAAGGAACATTTTCAAGGAAAGCTCATCAAAGTTTTAAATTTTCTGGTGAACAACATCTTTCTTTAATTCCAAGCTCATAAACATTGACCAGATTATTCTAAACTTTAGTACAGATGACAAATTTTTATTTTCCAATTTTTGTTTTCACAAAGGTATTTGTTAGGTCATCTTAGAGTTTCTTCCTTTGATTAATAATACCATTAACCTAAAGAACTTCAGAAGCCAGGAGAGAGAATCATAAACATTCACCCTAAACCTCTTTAAAAAAAAAATACAAAAGGGTTTGGAGTGGTGGCTCAGCAGTTACGATGCTAATCTGGCATGAGCAAGGATGTGGGTTGGAACCCCAGCATCATGTATGCAGCAGAGTGTTGGAGCAATGAAAACCACATGAAAAACTTAAAATTATTAAAGTTGATTGTTTTTCTCTCTCACTGTCCCAGTCTCTCTTTAAAAAAAATAATTTCTTCAGGGAAAGGTCATGACTTGCCCAAGATAACAATCCTTCGGTCTACCTTGCAAACACACAGGCATGCTTCATCATTCTCTTTAAAATTTGTCAATTTTTTTTTCTTTTAGTTTTATACATATATGTAAAAAATCCTTAGAAGTGTATGGTACTAAATTTGGAAGGAAACTTCGAAGTTCAAAGGAGGATCAGACAAATTTATCAGGAATTCTCCTTCCCTCTTCTCTCTTACCTTTAACAAAAATGACTTCTGCACCCTCTTGGAGGACAAGTATCTTTATACTAACAATTTTCAATTTTTTTATTCACAATCACCTTATACTCTTAAAAGTTATTATGGACTCACTGAGCATGATAGTATACACCTATAATCCCAGTAGCTCAGGAGACTAAGGAAGGAAGATAGCAAGTTCAAAGCCAGCCTCAACAACTTAGTGAGTCTCTAAGCAGCTTAGTAAGACCCTGTCTCAAAATAAAAAAAATTTAAATCAGCGTGGGAATGTGGCTCAGTGATTAAGCACCCCTGGGTTCAATCCCTGGTACCAAAAAAAAAAAAAAATTGGACTTCAAAAACCTTTTGTTTATGTGAGTTTTCCCTAGCAAGATATCCATAATTAGGATTAAGACAAAAAAATGTGATTTAAAATTACATTTAATCTGCTATATTAACATAAAATTGTTAATGAATTTTTAAACTAATTGCAGATAATTATTTAGTGAGAACATATTATGGTTTGGATCTGAAATATCTCCTAAATCTCATGGGTTGAACTCTTGGTCTCCAAGGCAGCAGATTGGATCGTGTGAGCTCTGACCTTTTCTGTGGACTAACTCTTTGATGTATTCATAATATACTGGGCCTCAGGTGGAAACTTAGGTGCCGCCTAAGTGGAGGAAGTTGGCACTGGGGGCATGGCCTCCAAGGATGTATTTTGCCTCTAATGCCTTCCATCCATCTCTCTCTTTTTCCTCCCTCCTTCCCAGGAGCTAGGAAGTAAGCTTCTGTGAGACAGCACTCGATCTCTACCTTGATGTTTTGCCTCTTTACAGAGCCAGAAGCAAAGGACCCAAGTGACCATTGACTTGAAATTTCTCAAACTCTGAGCCAAAATAAATCTTTCCTTTTTTAGGTTGATTTTTCCTGGTATTTTGTCAAAGACAGAAAGGTAACAGTGTGGCACTATTCTAGTGTTTGAAAATCTCTCCAATATTTGTCTTAATAAAAAAGATCTGAAACCTGTATCTTTTGACTTTTTTTCATTGAAACATATAAAGAAAATCTCCTCTCACAAAGATGCACAGTTGTAAAAAAGTGTGTTTAATAGCCTTTTCAAGAGAATTGTGGACATTCTTTGATATGACTCTAAAACTCAGAAGATCTATTTTTAAGCAGTGGTAGATATTTAAGGGTTATTGGCAATGTGGATTCCAAAACTATATGAAATTTCATTAAAAATATTTTAATGTAACATTAAAACCCACTGGTCATCTTGAACATTGCATGTGTCTTTTACCCATGCATGGCTTTCAAACACTTATATTACTCACTTAGAAATAATATTTATCCATCGGATGCAGAATTCCAAATGTCCATACACTTTGGTATAAATGTTGAAGTTCACATTTGTTAACATGACCTCCAATCTTGTCAGCAGAGTCTGAGTTTTGAGAAGCTGTTAAGCACACTGCACAGGAAAATACAAGTGTGCTGATATTCTAAATTTTGCCTGAAATTCAAAATTTTATCAGTGGCAACAAAGGCTATCAAATTATTTTCCTTGAGTAGACAGACTCACTTTAATTTTTTTTAATTTTTTAAAGAAAATGTGGGTCAAAACCCCCAATTCATATAACCATAGTTCATCTGTCATTTTTTTATTAAAAATTGGAGTTCCATTAAAAAGCTGCTAGCCCAGTCTATACTTCAAACAAGAGTATGCATGATTTTTCCTGAAACAATCATCACATTTCAGTACGCAGTAGATGTGCTTTATATAACTTCTCATTCCATCACACAGAATGTTGTAAAGATGAGTACTCAAAGGTCTACATTTAATAACATTAATAAGTTTTACTGCTTCATGAGGGACATTTTTAAATATAACTGACTTCTTTCTCTTTTTAAAATACATTGCAAGCATGCATTGGTGAATGTAGTCATTTCTAGTGTGGTTTGGTGCTATGGTTTTGCATTGAGCGCTAAGCAAACACAATCCTTCCCCCCATCATAGCTTTTGCACCATCAGTAAAATGTCAATACAGTAAAAAAAAACAAAAACAAAAAACAAAAACCCAAAGTCTTAATGTTATTAGCAATCACATTTTGAGAACTGCTGGGGTAGTGATCTGTACCTTGGTGGGAAACTCCTGCCTTTAATAGTGGAAAGGAGGGGATTTTAACAGATTTTCAAGGACCAAGATATACTAGTTGTAGACATTCAAAGAGGCACTTTTCATTTTTGAGTCAAAGAGGAAGGATGAAACCTTCTTCAACTCTTATTCAGAGAGCTGAGGCCCTCAAATACTGTACTGCCTAACAGCCTAAAACCTTGTACCAATAATTTCTCTCTTTGATAAAATTTCGATCATCTTGATTGTTCAGCCAGTGGAGCCTCATAATCACCTCCACCACAAAAATCCTCAAAGAGGGCTTCCTACATTGTGCCCACTGTTCTGGGCACCTGTATGCACCCTCCTAAGCCTCCCAATGAACCTACGCTGTAGGCAATGATGGAGTCCCTACTTACGATGGCTCAGATGGTTGGGTAACTTGTCTCAAGTCATACTATCAGTGATAGAATCTGGACTCAGTCCCAGCTGTCATCTCCGTAGCCCCCTGTCTCAAAAGCTGGAACCAACCTTCCAGACAATTCCTGGCTAATTCACACTGGAATCTGGAGCTAATCATATGCAATGAAGAAACTGATTTCTTCTGCACCATCACTGAGAAAGGGTGACAAGGTATTTTTTAACAGATCTTCACAGAAAGGAAAGTTCTCCTGTGAGCATAGGATTGCTGTATTATGTACACGTATGAATATGTGAAAATAAATCCTATAATTACCTACAACTATAATGGTCCAATAAAAAAGAATGAAGCTCTTTCAAATTATTGAAAGATCTGATGCCCAAGTCTTTCTTTCTGCTATTGATATTGCTCATTTTCTATTGGAAAATTAATACAATGGCAGAATTCAGATAAAGCACAGCCAGTGTGGATGTGTACCTTTTTTTTTGGACAGGGTTTATTTTTATTTATTTTTGTTGTTGCTGTTTTCTATTGAGAAATTTATTTGTTGAACAATCATATAAGTTCTTAACGAAATAATATCATATGAATATAGATTCTGTAGATTAGATTTACCCCCAAGAGTGCCTTCCTCAATGACCCACCCTTATCTCTCCCCTTCCCTTCCCAAAACATTTCTAAAAATGTATTAGGTCGTATAACATTACAACTTATCCAGATTTAACATGTGATAATAGACCTCCTTTCTCAATGGCCAGGGTCTAGTTTCTGCCTCCACAGATGAGTGGATGTGTATCTTACCTGGATTCTAGCACTAAACCGAATAAGTGGGCTCCCTCAATTCCAAACCCACCCGGCTAAAAGCATCTCATTCTCCAACCATAACAATGGTTTGTCAT
The DNA here is from genome assembly GCA_004027875.1 of Aplodontia rufa. Classification (NCBI taxonomy): domain Eukaryota; kingdom Metazoa; phylum Chordata; class Mammalia; order Rodentia; family Aplodontiidae; genus Aplodontia; species Aplodontia rufa. The sequence continues at coordinate 21,158 of PVKS010005463.1, read as the reverse complement.
TCTCCATGTGTAATGGGTCTGTTCACCTGCTATTCTAGGGGTGGAATAACCTCTTCTCTGGCTCCCACTGTAGGTAACCCCTACTCACTGCTCAGCCCTCTGTTTAAATGTCCTGTCCTCCAGGAAACCTTTGCTCACTCAAAATTGGGTGAGGTGATCCTTCTGCATTCTCTCATAGGACTTTTATTCTCATCAAGGCAAGATTGAACCTATTCTTTTCTACCTAATGGCAGACTGGAAGATGCATGAAGCCAGCATCTGTGCTGATTGCAGTGTTGTAGCTCCAGAATCTATTCATAAAGGAGTTCTAAGGAGGGGGCAGAAACAATGCAAAGACAGACAAAAGGAGGACTCAGGAGGTGGGGGTGATCTTAACCATCCTGCAGATACGCCCTAAACCTAAATGATTCTACCAGCTCCACTGCCTAGTCAGCAATATCCAGAGTACTTAAGACTGATCTTTTTCTTAAATAAAACTTAGAGCCAGGTGCTGTGGTGCATGCCTGTAATCCCAGTGACTTTGGAGGCTGAGACAGGAGGATTCAAGGCCAGCCTCAGCAACCTCACAAGGCCCTAACCAACTTAGTGAGAAACCCTGTCTCAAAGTGGAAAAATAAAAAGGGCTGGGGATATGGCTCGGAGGTTAAGCACCCCTGGATTCAATCCCTGCTACCAAAAAGAGTGCTCTAATATAAGTTTCTGATGTATAATGTACCTGTTTCCTCCTTTTTAAATATTTCTGAAGAGATATGAAGGACTGCTCCAATTCCTTACCCTTCTTGTGATAAGGTTTAGGTCCTTACACAATTCTGTGAGAGGGTACCAGACATGGGTGCCAGATCAAACTGTCTTTTTGTTTATTTCTCTGCTTGCATTCCTGGAGAGAAAAATCATGTTTTTATTTGTCCTTTTAAATCCAGAGGGCCTTCCAGAACAGATGACACATCATGGGCTCTTTATAAAGGTTCTCTGAGTTGAATTAGCAGATCCAGGTGGGTGGATATGGGAGTAATGGGGCAGAGGCTCTATGCAAGGTTGCAGAGTCTGCATAAGAGCAGGCATGGATAAAATCCAGAGATTTCAACAAGAGACCAAGGACGTAGAACTTCTGCCAAGCACAACAAAGAGTCAGAACATGCACCGCACCAGGCAGAATGATGATCCCCTGTTCTGACATCTTCTATTTATTAAGGCTTTATGTATGCCAGGTACTGTGAAAGGTGTTTTCGTGAATTATGCATTCATCCCCGTTTTAAAGAGGGGATAACCGAGGATCAAAGACTCCCCTAACAAGACATAGCTAGTAGAGCTCCTGAACAGAACTTCATATTGTCACCTGTCTCCAAAATCGATGTCTGAAGTCTCACCACAATACTCCCTCCTTGCATCTCCCTATCATTGTTCAGCCAGCATTGTGTGATCTCTGAGTGTCCAGGAGACCTTGTGGTGTCTGGCAGACTATATTAAACCAACTCAAGTGACCTTTCAGTCCTAAGCTATGTCTACCTGTCTGATTTTTATTATATCTACCTGCCCCTGATATTCAGATATTTGTTATCAGCTTCCAGTTCTCAAAATATGTTCTCTAAAATTGGAAGGGAATAAATAGGGGTTAAATCAGAACTGACCCTTCTTCTAGCCCTATTTGAATCCATCATTCTTAAAACAAATTAGGGGAAGAAAACGAGATCCAGGTTATACTACACACCTACTGAGATAGTCCCGTTATCATTCCCACACACCTGTTCTCTTCCAGTTGTAATGCAACACAATCAAATTTTGTGATAATTCACACACACACAAACGTAACCACACATACAAATACACACAGACCTGGAAGGAATATACCAAAATATGATTGTACACTTTCAATTTTCATCTCTACATATTCCTTTTTCTTCTTTATTTTCTACAATGAGCATGCTATTTTTATAATCAAGGAAATAAAGTATTAAACACTGCTCTGAAAATCACAATGGACTAGGAGTCAAAGCATTTAGAACTCTGATCTCACCCTAGCAGTGCAGTGAGGCACTTAATTTCTCTAAAACAAGCATTCACCACTGTAAAATGGGGATGCTGATTCCTACTGGTCTCCAAAGAATTGTTGCAGGGATTAGAGAGACCTGTATATCAAAGAACTTGTTAAACTATATACAAACCACCTGCAACAGTGCTGCTGTTATGTAACAGTGAAGGTTATTGTTTAGGAGCAAGAATAGTTTGAGAAGCTCTATCCCATTGCTAAATCTAGCAGACATCTAAGCAATAATATCCCCCAAAACAAATGAATACTTGCACTCAAAATTTCAAAATCATACGGCTTCCTCTAGAGGTTACATAATCCTTTCATTACCCTGGATGTTTATTATCAGAGAGATGTCCCCAGACACACTTATGGGTATAACTGTTATTAAGGGAAGGAGGGGAAGAGAGGAAGGAAAATAGAGTACTTGCTTCAAACATCCTATTTGTTACCAGATATAAAAATCTCAAGACATAAAGTTACAGAGGTGGAATATCCCCCAAAGGAAAAAATTAGACTTTAAAAGTGCTTCGTTAGGTATATTTTTATTTTGATTCAAAAAGTACATTTTCAACCTCTTAATGTACTGAGTATTGGGAAGAGTAATGAGGGCTGAAAGAAGCCAAAAACAGTGTTGGGGAGGAAAGGTAAAAGGGAGTATAAAAGCAGGGATATCATTTTCATTATCCCAGCCTTTGACTCTAGGGACCACATAAAATTTTTCATTTATTTTTTTTCCCTAAATAGACAGACACAACAGGAATTTCATCAGGAAAATAAGAATATAAAATTTGAAGCTTCAAGACAGAAATAAGCAGAATTAACAAGGGTGTTCATAAATGCTGAAAGCTGTGTTAAGAAACATCAATGATTAGAACAAAGGAGGCAAAATACACTAATAATAATAGGACTGATGAAGAAGTCAGGAAATAGGTCCCATTCAAAATATCTTCGAAAAAAAAGAAATACTTGGGAATTAATCTTACAAGGGAAATCAAAGATCTCTACAACAAAAATTATCGGTCATTGAAGAATGAAATCCAAGATGACCTAAGAAGATGGAAAGACCATGCTCTTGGTTAGGCAGAATATAATAAAAATGGCCATTCTACCGAAAGCTCTATATAAATTTAATGCTATCCCTATAAAGATACCTATGTCGTTCTTTACACACATAGATAAAGCAATTCTCAAATTCATTTATAACAATAAGAAACCTAGAATTGCCAAAACACTATAAGCAAGAAAGATGAAATAGGTGGTTTTGCCATACCAGATTTAAAACTATACTATAGAGCTGTAGTAACAAAGACAGCATGGTACTGGTATCAAGATAGGAAAGAAGACCAATGGAATAGAATAGAAGACCCTGAAACAAACCCTCAAATCTTTAAACATCTGATTTTTCACAAAGGGGGACAAAATATTACATGGAGGAGAGACAGCCTCTTCAACAAATGGTGCTGGACAAACTGGACAGCCACTTGCAGAAAGTTGACATTAGAACCATATCTTTCTCCTTGCACAAAAATCAAATCAAAATGGATCAAGGAGCTAGGAATTAAACCAGCTACCTTGCAACTGATAGAAGACAAATTAGGTCCAACACTTCAGCATTTGGGAGTAGGCAAAGACTTTCTCAACATGTCTCTTAAAGTGAAGGGGGTACAGACAAAAATCAGTGAATGGGATGCCATAAAGCTAAAAATCTTTTGCACGGCCAAGGAAATAATCAAAAGAGTCAAGAGGTTTCCTATGGAAATGAAGAGAATCATAGGTTATGATTCCTCTGACAGGAGCCTCATATCCAGATTCTACATAATCCTCAAAAATCTAAACTACTAAAACACAAACAACCCAATCAATAAATGGGCCAAAGAGCTAAATAGAAACTTCTTACCAGAGGACATTGATCAAGCCAATGAATACATGCGAAAGTGCTCTAAATCTCTAGTAATCAGAGAAATGTAAATGAAAACCACATTAAGATATCACCTTACGCCAGTCAGAATGGCAAAGATGAAGAAAATAAACAATAATAGTTGCTGGAGGGGCTGTGGAGAGATAGGCACACTAACACACTGTTGGTGGAGCTGCAGACTGGTACAACCCCTCTGGAAAGCAGTGTGGAGAATCCTCAAAAAACTAGGGATGAGCCCATCATACGATCCTGCTATTCCTCTCCTGGGTATTTTTCCAGGGGATTTAGAATCAGCACATTATAATGACACAGCAATATCAATGTTCATAGCAGCTCAATTTACAATTGCTAAATTATGGAAACAACCCAGATGTCCCTCACTGGATGAATGGATCCAAAAGCTGTGGTACATATGTACCATGGAGTTTTACACAGCAATTAGAAGCAATGATATTGCAGTCTTTGAAGGCAAATGGATGGCTATGGAAGAAATTATGCTGAGTGAAATCAGCATAACCCAGAGAAGCAAGGGTCAAATGTCTTCATTCATCTGTGGAGGCTAGAACTAGACCCTGGCCATTGAGAAAGGCGGTGTATTATCATGTGTTAAATCCAGATAAAGTATAATGTTATACAACTTTATACATTTTTAGAGATATTGTGGGACGGGAAAGGGAGGGATAAGTGTGGGTAATTGGGGGGGAGGCCTCTTGGGGATAAATCTAATCATCAGAAGCTAAATACATTTTATATCGGTTTGTTAAAAACCTGTATGGTTGTTCAAAAAATATTTTTTTCAATAAAAAAAGAAAAAAAGAACAAAGTAGGTGAGACCCTCCTGCGTTCCATGCTTACCCAATTATAATTGGAGCATTGCATTTAATTCCAAGAGCTAAGGCTGATGGGTTGCCTGGAGGACAGGGAGGGTGTCCAGGCTCTCAGTATGGTAAGAGACCTAGAACCCACTATGGAAAGCACTGGATTAGTATGAGTTCCAGGAGCCAAGGGACCACCCAGGCTGCTGAGCAACTCCCAGGAAGACACTTGAGCAGAAAGAAAATGTATGCGAGTTACTCCTTCTTTGGGTCAATTCCTCTCCAGAACATAGCACTCAAGCACAGGAAACAAAGACTGAGAAATACCAGCTCTCAACACACTAGGAGAACACTTCAGGTGGACATGGATCTGTCAACAATTTCAACTGGAAACACACTTCTAATCCAGACATAAGACACTGTTCAAAGAAAATGCTGAGTTTTCCATTTAGAGGTAATGTCAGAGTTATGTAAATCTAAAGCCATATGCTTAATTAAACAAAAGAATAAAGTAACTACATTCTTTAGGCAAAGCCACTTTGTGTGTGTGTGTATGTATGTGTGGTGGAGTAAGCTTGTGAAATAATAGAAGTTCATGACTGATTTTATTCTCTTAAACTGTCTTACTAACAGGCACCTTTTAGTAAGACTGGCTTTCTGCAAGCAAGAGGATACATACTCATGATAAATTTTAGGAAAAGAAACTACATAATTGTTCTTTATATTGTTTATCAATTATCTGTAACTTATAATATTAAAATGTGCAAATAAAACATTACCTCTTTTTAATTTTCTTATGTGTTACAACATATGTAATGCACATTTTACCCTTTTAACCATTCTTAAGTGTATAGTTTGGTTGCACTGATTACATTCTCATAATTGTGTAACTAATACCAATGTCCAGGTTTAGACATCTTCATTCCAGACTGAAACTTCATATCCTTTAAAAAGTGACTCCTTAGTCCCTGCCAACCACTATTATATTCCTAGTTCTATGAATTTGATGTATTTGAGTATTTTAAGTAGAATCACATAATATTTGTCCTTTTGTGTATGGCTTATTTCACTTGACATAATATTTCCAAGATTCATAAGAATTTTATTTCTTTCTAAGACCAAATATCTCTTTGTATGTATATACCACATTTTATCAGTCCATCCATTGACGGACGTTTGGGGTGTTCCACCTTTTGGCTATTGTAATATTGATGCAACTATAGAGGGACAAGATCTGCGTTCAGTTCTTGTGATACTTACCCTTAGGTAAGTACATGGCCCAAGGTGGAATTTCTGGATCAGATGTTAATTTTGTGTTCAGCATTTCAGGGCGGAATTTCCATGTGACTGCCTCATTTTATATTCCCAACCAACAGTGGTTCCAGTTTCTCCACCTCCTCATCCACACTTTTTTTTTCATAATAGCCATCCTAAAGTGTGTGTGAAGTGGTAAGGGTATTACTTTTAAAATGTAGCTATGTGTTTAAGAGACATAACATTGTATGTGTGATTATTTTAAGTTTACATGTAAAATTTTGACAAGACTTCTTTGTATTAAGAATGTACATGAAAGGGGCTAGAGAGGTAGCTAGAGGAGCTAGAGTGGTAAAGTGCTTGCGTGTCTAGTTGAAGGACTCAAGTTTGAATCCCAACATCACATACACAACTGAGTAAAGGGAAAACAAAAACCAGATGAAAAAAATAAAATTAACTCTTTCTAAAGGAGAAAAATGTACATGACAAGGAACCGTCTCATTTTCTACATCCATCTATTGTGTCTAGTTAGAGTGACTCAAATGCAAGTAGGTATTGAAAATTCTCTCTATAGGCCACTCAGGAGTTAGAGCCCATAGATTCTGGATCAAATTGTACCAAAAACAATTATGAAACCTGAAACAAATTTGACTCTCTGAGGCTAACAACTACAATATGGAGACATGAATGCTATGACTTAATTACTCTTAAAGATACAATCTTAAAATCAACATTGAAGCTTGTGCTGTTTGTCCTACTTGCCTCCTTACCCATCACCCCCAAGCCCTGTCCTTATTCTCACGGCCCACTGTGCATCCCCTGTTTAGTCCTTGAGCATCCCATCCTTTTCCTCCACCACAGGACATGTGCACCAATCTTCAGTCTGGGAACTCCCTTCTTTTTGAAATTATTTTGCTTTATCTACTCATCAACTTAATTCTTAGTTCTTAATTGTGTTCGTGATTGCAATTCAAGATTGTGTTTTTTGGGGAAGTTTTCCCTACTCTTCTCTTCCAATCCATTATTCATTCTCATTGAATTGAGAACTATTTAAGAATTTATCTTTTTTGAAAATGTGTATTTATTAGATACTTGCAAATTAATGCATTTGTGCCTCTAAATCATACCTTTCACATGGACTGGCATGAATGGTTGCTTTCTGTGAACTAACTAGAGCCTTAACTGAGACTGCAATGATGGCACTTTATTAGTTAGAAAATTTTGGTGGCAAGTAACCAAAAACTCCACCCCATCTTAAGCCAACAAAGAGTACTATAAAATTCAAAGGCATTGCTGAATTTAATCATCTCTTAAAAGACAAACTCAAGGGCCATCTTATTTCACATGTAAGCATCCTTTGGTACGTCATGGACAAAGGTTCATCTGTATCTCTTTCGTAACAAGTTGAGAACCCTGAAAGGTAACTGCCAAGAATGCAGGAATGAAGTTCAAGGAAGCAACGTGTCAGCCCAAGCTTTATTTTATTAGTGCTGATGCGAGTGCCATTGCACTTGAGAGCAAAACATGAGCCCAACTGTGCAAATGTTACACCACTGGAAAAATCAGAGTGCTCCTCTGTGGGGGATTAATGTGCATTGAAAGAGAAAACTGAGGCCAATTTGCCCTGCAGAGAGTCTACTTCTTTTCTTTCCTGTGGTTTTCTCAGGTGCAAGGGGGAAAACATCACCCCTGCCTTTTAGAGGAAGGAAAGGAAATTACAGATTCTTTCCTTCTTCTTCTTACTTGTATATTTTTTGCGGTAATTTAAAAAAAAGTTAACTTAGACTTAAAGATTCTTTGCTTTTCATATTTGGAAGAGACCTCAAGTGGCATCTAGCCCAAGCTCTGTGAAACTCCTTCTACTCATTCATTCGTACAACAAACCATTGTCAACGTTCCACAATTCAAAACTGGCTTCTGCCAAAATTCTTCCAGTTTCAAACCAAACTCAAATATGTTGACAATTAATATTGGTTCTAGGAATCTATGTGCTGTCTTTCCTAGTTAGTGAGCCTGGATTTAACTTAATTTCTTCCAGGACAGATATGGTCAAAATAGATTAAGAGCTAAGAAAGGAATTCTGATATTTCAGAGTAAATACAGAATGAATATCATATTTCAGTGTGAGCTGGGATACATTTCTAAATTATTTTCAAATTAACTTTATGCTTCTGCAGAATCTTGCATTTTATCTAAAGGATTCCTAAGATTTATGGGTCATTAACATTAGAATCTTTAATTCAAACAGGATCATCTAAGACTCATTAAATGATACGACTCATGGTTACAGGTTCAGGGGGACAATGTAAGATGACATCTACAAGATAGGCAAACACATCTTCAACCAGCTGCTCTTGAGTAGTTAGATTTTACTAGTACTTTAAATAATCTATATATCTCAGACATATGGAACAAAATACTTAGAGAGTTAATTTGCTCATAAATGCAATGTCACCATCAGAAAAGAGCTCCTGCCCTACTGTCCAAGGCCTGCTCGCAGAAGGACAGACAGCTGCCCTTTAAAATTTCCCTCTATTCATATGTTAAGGTACTATATGAGCCCTGATCTATTTTGGAGGCTATGGAGAAAACATATTAAGAAAGAGCTTCTATGCTATTAAAAGATCAGCTAGTGAAATTAGTTTAGACAGGTACAGATATATTTTCTATAACAACTCATTTATACAAGCATGTATTGTTTAAGAGAAGAAGCAATATTTATAGAATAAAAAAAACATAAGAACCTTCTACATTTTCTACACTAAATACAAATACAGTAGTATCTTGCTCCTGGCTGCTTCATTCACTCATTAAACAGTTTTAACTAGCAAACATAACATGCTCTAAAAAAAAAAGTGGTGTGGCATATATTTGCTTAAAATTCACTAAACTGGACTCCTTCATTTGGTAAAAGTTGAGCACCTGCGACCCTCTCAAGGCACTGATCAACTGGAAAATGCCCAGAGTGAAGGCCATCTGCACCATGCCATGTCCACTTCTGTTCTTAGCCTCTCTCCTCAATTTGGCAAGAGCCAAGTCTAAGGAAAGCCATGAAATCCCTCAGACCTGTCCTGCAACAAGCTGTGTTCTCAGCTACTAGATGGCCACCTGAGATGGAGAGTTAAGGAAAAATGCAAGAGCACTTGCTGCCAGAGGTTTCAGGCAAGAGGATATAGGCAGTTAAGACCCAGAAAATCAATTTGCTTTCTTCTGCAGGTCACAGAGTTTATATGGTAATTAGTGATAAACATCTTCCATCCAGCCCAAGATCTGCAAGTTAATGGGAATGGTGTGCTTCTGATTCGCAGTAAGCCCTAGGGTGGAGAATGGGTCTGAATGTTTCTACTATAGATAAAGAATGAAAAGAACAAAGGGGCTGTGGAGTCCTGTGGATAATGAGCACACAAGCCCAGGCCGGGCCACTACCTCATTATCTCCTGGGTGACCGTAAGACAGGCTGTCATATTTTTTGAGAAGTTCTATGCAGTATATAACAAATTAGCATATTAATTCAGTTTAAAAGTCTATAAATTCATATGTAAAATATGTGTTATAATAAGAAACTAAAGATGCTCACAAGTCACAAATTGGGCTAATGGTTTGTCTTTGTTTTGCTTCACAAGAAACCTGTGAGCAAGGTGCTATTATGAAGCTTATTTTACAGTCAGGAAATGAGGGCACAGATGGAAACTACCCAAGGCCACTCTAGAGTCTTCCTCATGAACCACTGTGTTATGGAGCCCAGCTTGCTACCAAAGTGCTGTGCATTTATTATAGAAATGGGAGGAAATGTTATTTTAAAAGAATGAACAGAATCTGATAGCAAAATACATACAGTGAGATGCTAAGATGATCCCTGGAACACAAAACATCCCTACAAGAAAAATGCAGGCCAAGAGCATGCCGTGGCTACTGGCTGACATGAGCATTGAGCCTGTCACAGCCTTGATTGCTCATGGGAAAGGGAGCAGGTCAGAGACCCTGAAGGTACTTCAAGCACAGCACTTGGCACAGGGAGCTACGGCAGAATAGAAAGGTGTGCACTTTACGATTCTGTCTGGTTCCGAAAGATAGAGAAGCAGCAATGATGGCCCAGGATGGAAAGTTGCACAAAGTAACCCCATCTCTTCTACACCTGTCACTGGTCTCTTGTTCTGAGCATCAAATACACCAGGTAAATTCCAGGGATGGGACATCATTGATGCCATTGGGATCATCTGTAGCACCTGGATTAGATTGGCAGCAGAATTGTTTTGGAGTTTTGTTTTCCCTATAAATTACTTGAAAGAACTGACACATTCCTATCAGGAATAGTAGTTCACAGCAATCATGAGCTTTATATAGAATAAAGGTAGATGGAAAAGAAAGGATGCATACATAATAGGACCTCCAGGGAGGAAGAGGCATATGTCTTGGGGAAAAGCTCCCCAAGGTTATTGTAATACACTCTCTTTGGGTTGGGGCGTTCAAACCTCTCACCCCATGCCTGCTTTGAGATTCCCGATTCTAGTGTAGTGATTCCTAAAGTTTTAAGTGGGGCACTGCTGGTCCACCTCTTACTTTCACGACCAAGGAGAAAGCTAGAAAAATAATGGCAAGGTTTTTCATAAAACTAAACATTCTCCTTTCCATTCTGAGCTCATGTAATTCCTACATCAGTAGCATTAAAATATCATTTCCCTTCTAAACTCATAGTGATTGCAGATGGTAGTATGTTTTGCTCTTGTTTAGAACTTTAATTGAGGGAATGATATTTGGCTTTTCCATGTTGGGGATGTTTAAAATTTTATTCCTAAAATCTAAATATATAGAAACTAGAATGTAACCCAATATCTTAAATAGCATAACAAGTTGAAATGCTCCAGAGAAAATGCCAAGACCCATTCCAATGTATTCTAATCACTGTCCTCTGTATTAGTGACATTATTGAAATATTCTGAACAGTTCTTAATAGACATACAGTTTGTCAAACAGGTTTATCTAACAATATTTGGGCCCTACTTTTATGTTCATGACTTCTTCCTAGTGTTAATACTTAGTCACTAATAATGTTTTTTTTGGAAGGGGGATTCTGGTGATTGAACCCAACTGCCCCTCCCTTTTTGAGACAGATTCTCACTAAATTTCTGAGGCTAGCCTTGAACTTGTGATCCTCCAGTGGCCTCCCAAGCCACTGAGTTAATCATCCTTATTTAAAGACTTGAATTCTTCTTCTTTTTTTTTTTTTTTGAAAATAGAGGGAGAGCAAGCGAGCAAGAGAGAAAGAATCAGTTTGATTTTTTCATCTGGTTTTTGTTTCTTGGACAGTTTGTTCTTTATGTGGTGCTGGGGTTTGAACCCGGGTGCTTGTGCATGCCAGGCAAGTGCTTCAGCCACTGAGCCACTGCTCTAGCTCCAAGAATTACTCTTTCCTAGAGACAAGAACATCTACAACTTTCAGCCATAATCTAAAGGTGATTCTCAATTAAGACTCCACAGCACTTGTCCCACAACATTACTTCCATATAATTTTAAATGAAAAAATATTTACTGCACTAATGTCAAAGTGTCTACCAGGCCTGAGATCAACTCTGCACAGCCTTGATCACAGCACTGAGTTGCTGCATGTCCCTGAACTGGCTTCTTTCCCTCTCTGAGATCTAGAAAATGAAGTTGAAATGCATAGTTCTTAGGGTACCCTCTACCTCTGAGGAGCCAGGAATCATGGTTATCAATCATTAAGTACGCATCACATGGCAGGCATCATTTAAACACTTACAATGAGCTTCTCATGCAATTTTCCCAACTACCCTATCGGGTGGCTACTATTATTCTTTGCCTCCAAGTAAAAGAACTGAACCTCAGAGAAGTTAAATACCTTTTCAAGTCTATGCTTGCTGTCAGAGCCTGGATTTAAACCAGAGCCTTTAAATTTTGCAGTCTAAAATGTTGTCACAAATTATTTTTGCCAGATTCAATAAAAAGCTTATGACATTCATTTCCATATCTGTAAAATGGGATAAGAGCTTCCATAAAACATTAAGCACTGCATCTGGCATAGATACAGTACATGTATAAAATATTATTGCAAAATGTAAGGATAGGTTTGGATACAGCCTTTAATTTTGTAAGCAATGGACATGAAAGAAGAAAAGGAAAAGGGAAGCAAAATCATAACTCTTTACTGTCCAGCCTGGGTTCTGGTAACCAGACATCTTCCACCTTCTCATTCCCATCCAATCCATGCAGCACTCCGCTCCACAGCATGCTAAGAAGAAAACAAGTTGAGAGCCAGAGGCCGTGGTTCCCAAATAGGGTAGTTAAAAGCATATTAGGGAGCTGTTATCAAAGCTAAATTCTATCATTTACTACCTCTGTAATCCTGACCAAGTTATTGAGACTCCCCAAGCCAAAATTTGTAGAATGAGATAAACAGGGCTTTCAAGTGATAATCCATGTAAGGAATTTATCATCATGCAAAGAATATTAAAGTAATTCCAGGCACTGAGTTTGAAGTTGAGCAAAGTACCACCTCTCTGACTGTCACACAGGGTTTCTCTGTGCTGATTTTTGTCACAACTATAATAATGATGTGGAAACTATAAGGGTTGTGTATACTAAATTAAATACAATAAATGCTTAAAGTATTTTTAAACTGAGTAATTGTGTTAGTTGGTATTTCTTATATTAATACCATCCCCACTGTAAAGAGCTTAGCTTAAGTATTACTCCCTCCCTCTCTCTCTGGAACTCAATTTCTATTTCCAAAGCAATAAGGTAAAAATAAATGAATACAACAGGTAGGTAAGAGAATTTTGTTCACCTCTTCTTGAACTCCTTGTTAATGAAGAGTCTTGCCCTAGAATTCTGGGTATAGCAGAACATACAACACCTGTCACTGGACAGATGAGATGAGCTGTGGTTTATTAGTCACATATATGTAATAGCTCAGAGAAGGAGGACACCACTCACCATATAAGGACACACCAGAGTTGCACTCAGAGCAGAGAGAACTAGAAGGGACCCTAAACAACAGGATGAGATGGCCCTTGGTTCCTGTGTGAGGATCCGATTGATTTTCTTGTTTAGTTTTCAGGCAGGCAGGGAGGCTAGGACCAGGTGGAGTGTTGCTAATATGGCTAATACCTGCGTGGTGACATAACTGGTGAAAACAGAGAAACTCAGAAAGGTAGGTCTTGGGGGCTCCGTAAGGTTCAATGATAACAAGAGAACACTTAAAATTTTGCTTCTTACAATTCAGTGCATCTTGCTCTAAGCACCTACTTATTTAGCTCCAGGAACTTAGGATTCCAAGGTTTCTTTGGCAACCAAACCTTCACTTCAGGTTCTCCCATGGCCTGTGCCTTTGTCCTTCGGGTTCACAGCCCTGTCCCTTTTAAGGCCACCACTGTGGAGACATTTTATATTTATAGTTATTTGACTAAAGCAGAAGGTACTTTTGCTCACATCCGTCCCTGCTTAAAGGGAATCAAGACACCCAAAAGCACCACTGGAATGGCAGGCAATCCCCAGGGAACCCAGCTGTAAACTGAAAGTGTCCCCAGGCCATAACTGCCATAATCCCACCACTACTCATCCTGCATCCCCATCCAAGCTATGTCCTTTGCATCTTAAGTTATGAAATAAGATTTATTTACTAGTTCACTTTTGCAAAATAGGTTTCTGGTAAATCAGTTTGAGGTGATTCCACTGTGTCCTGTACTTGCCAACCTCCTGTTACAAATTATGTCACCCCCCCCCAATGCATACATGGAGGGATACCCAGAATGATGATCAGACTCCATGTTCCTGGGTAGTTTCACATTGCCAAGAGCCATGTTGGGGAATAGTGAATCACCTTGATTTCTTCCAGTCCTGTCAGATGGGATCCTTGGAATCAGTTCTAGGAATGTTGTAGAATAGATTACTCTTTTTCCAGTGTCATCTTCTTGTGTTTTTCTTTTGGCCCCAAAGTACACGAGGGTCATGTGGTACTCCTCCTGGTCATTCTAGCATCTCTCCATCTTGGACCCGTTTGCTCAGCCAGAGGAAATTTGGTACAATTCCTCATCCAATGAGGAAATTGAGGCCCAGGGGAAGACATTGGTGTCTATGGTTATCCTCACAAACTCCCAATGATCAGAGGACTTACAGAGCAAAAAATGGTGCACCAAGCATTTGTAGTTATCTCTGCTGGATTATGAGTCTCTTCAATATGAGGCAGGTATTATTATTCCTATTTTATTTATGATGAAATTAGGGTACAGAGAGTCAAGTGACAGCCCTGAGATGACACAGCTGTCAAATACTGTGTCTTTGAAACTTCATAATGTTTTCTCCTTTCTCTCCAAGCACATATCACATAGTTAATACTGACATCATCTCTCCTTAGCAAAACTACAGACTTGCAAGGTCTAAGCAGAAGCTTGATGTTGCAGTAGAATTGTGTCCCCACAAAAAGTCATAAACCCTGGTACCTATGAGCAATGAAGGTAATCAAGGAAGCAAGGATAAGAAACTATGGGCAGGGTTTGATAAACCTTATTTGGAAAGGGGGTCTTTGCAGACACAAGATGAGGTCATCCTGGAGTAAGTTGGGTCCTTAATCTAATAGGGTTGTTATCCTTATAAGAGAGGAGATGCACTCAAATAGGAGAATGTCACAAGATGGCATGGACATGCAGAAGAAAGAGGGCCTGATGATGAAGGCAGAGGCTGTAGCTAGTATAAGTCAGGAAATGCTAAGGATTGAGAGTAAAACCAGGATCTAGGATAGGGAGCCTGATTTTGAAATTCAGGCCTCCATTCCAGTGAGAGTAAATTTCTGTTATAAGCCATTCAGTTTGTGGTATTTCCTGCAGAAACCAATATACCTGTCAATTACATTTTAAACTGCTGCTAGTGGCAGTTTTCAAAATAGCTATGAAAGTTTCTCCCCTTCTTTCAGCTCTGCACATTTATTCCCAGGTCATTCTTCTGCTCCCTGTCACTTTTCAGAGCAGCACTTCACCCTTCAGTCCTCAGCTGGAATCTCTGCCCCCAAGAGGACTTCCCTGTCATGAAGGAGCAGGTTACAAAGAAGGGGTCCATTCTCTGGCATGTTGCAGGGGATAGGAACTGCAGAAATGCTATTTAACCATGAATGAAAACTCTCTTGCACATGTGAAATGGGGCAGCCCACATTAAGAAAACCTCCATCCTATATCTTTAAAATTTTCCCAGTTCCTTTCAAATTCTTCAGACAATTATTCTTCCATTTTAATTATATACATTGGGTATACTTGTGGCCTCTTAGAAGTCCTGGGTCTATCAAACCCTGCCCTTAGTTCTTATACTTGCTTCCTTCATTTCCTATCATCTCTGACGGGAGGTAATTCTTCTGAGGGTCAAGGCCAAGTTCCTGTCTCTACAAACTCAGTGCTAAGCACTAAAATGTACTTGGGGACAAAGAACAAAGTGAGTGAAGGAAAGAATAAAAAATGAAGAAGTTTCCAGGCAGTAACCACTCAGGCATAGACATAGTGATTCCAGTGGGACCAGAAAAAGGAGAGAATTACTTTCTAGAACAGTGAAAGTTGATATTGCTAGCAAAGTCTTCCTAAGATCAACATCTCAGGATCTGTGTTTTAGACTCAGACTGCTGAACTCACCAGAAAACCCAGAAGCTGAAGCTTTGCTCCTTCCACCCCAAAACAGACTCATTTTGGTCTGATTCAAATAACTCTCTTTAGACTACAGCAAGACCTGGGGTGAACCTTTTCTTAGTAGGTCACTAGCTGACACTTTGTAATTCCAATGCATAAGTTTTGAGTTCTGATTCTATAAGCACAGCTAAAGTCTGGCTTTGACGCAGGGACAGGAGCAAAAGCAGAGGCTGTGTCCTGTTTTCAGGGCAGATAGTGACTTTCCAACACTAGGTGCTAAATGAGGTGAGGACAGATGCTCTTTCTGGAATGGTGCCTCTAGGCATTCCACTGCAGCTCCTCTCTTTCCCAAACTCCAGTACTCAGAAACAACTCAACTGCTGAATTTTAAAAACTCCAACCAGGAAGGACTCGATCAAGGGTCCAGCATCTTTAGGATTTGAGTGTGGAATAGGTTTGTGATTACTGGTAAGCGCAGTCCTTCAAGGAAGGTAGCTACTTGAGAATCTTCCTCTGCTCTGTGAGCCTTAGTAGTACCTTCCAGAAAAGGATGCAGCCATGTGTGAAATTTTGCTCAGGCCGTACTTCCTGTTCACCTCCATCAAGTGTGAAGAGACAGGTGGAGAGGATAAATGTCGTGACATTGTAATAACCAATACAAAGAGACCTTCCAGCAAGCTTCTCAGTGTGACCTTAATCAGCAGAGCAGGACAGGAGTGGGGGTCCTTCCTACTGATTTAAGGAAACCCCCTTAAATCTGAGCATTTGAGTACTACACTTCATATATGAGACCAGTGTTTATAGCCCGGCCTGATGGTGCACACCTGTAATTGCAGTGGCTCAAGAGGACTGCAGTGGGTTTTGCTTTTGGTCTTAATAAGGGCTCAGAAATGATTCTGCTGTTACTGAGTATATAAAGGTCTCAGAACATCCTTGATGCTTAGTATAGTCCTGCATGTGTAGAGGATAAACCCCAGCCCCAACCCTGGTGGGAAAAGCCTTAAGAGATTTTGACACCAGGAAGCACCTCTGTAGAATCATCAGGGTGGTAGTCTCAAGTTTGTTATCTGTCTCTTAACTTTGTTTTTACTTAATTCTTTTTATCTAGGAAAAAGGACCCTCTACCTCTAAATCAGTTTGCTCTGTTGACTGTCACTACTGTGAATTCAGAGTTGCTAAGGTTGTAAATCTATATTGTTTTTTAATGCAATGGAACAGATTTCATAGCTTAAATTTAAACTCTATCATGGGACCGCATCTAAATGGCTCCCTGGAGGCCCAGCTAAGGTACATGGAAAATATATCACTAGAAGAATGCAGAACTGTTTCTGCTAACGCTCAGATCCCAGGTTCACGGATGGTTCTATTGAGTCTGCTATGGGCTCAGACATTAGAAGGATGCTCACAACCTTTCTGCTTTCTTGAAGCATCACCTCTTCAATCCTGGTTTTACTACTATCAGGTATGCCTTCCTAAACTCAGGTCACTGTTACCATGAAACTATTTTATGAAAGGGGCTGGAGTGGTGGCTCAGCAGTTGGAGCACTTGTCTGGCATGCCTGGGCACCCAGGTTTGATCCCCAGCACAATACACACAACTGTGTGAGAGAAACAAAGGCCCAGACGAAAAAATGACATTGACTCTCTCTTACACTCTCTCCCTCTTAAAAAAAAAAAAAGAAAAAGAAAGAAAGAAAAAGGAAAAAAGAACTATTTAAGAAAAATTTGCTACTAAGTAAAATAAGCCAAACTTAAAATATCTAGAGTCAAATGTTTTCCCTCTGGTGTGGAGGCTACAGCAAAGTAAGGGGAAAGGAGGGGTGGATTTCATAAGGATACAAGGAAGATCAGTATAGTAGGAGATTGAGGGAAAACGGGGAAGGAAAAAGGGTGGGAAAGGGGAAGAAATACAGCATGAATTTAACAAAATTATGTTATATATATAGATATATATATACATATATACACATATACACATATAATGCCTATACATATACACATATATACCTATACATATATACACATACACGTATATACCAATACATATACACATATATACCTATACCTATACCTATATACACATATATACCTATACATATACATATAATACACATATATACCTATACATATATACCCATACACACATATATACCTATACCTATATACACATATACGTATATACACATACACGCATATACCTATACACATATATACATATACATATATACACATATTTATACACACACACCCCCAAAGTGAATTCTATCTTTATGCATATTTGTAAAGCATAAGTAAATAAAATCATAAATTGAGCAGAAGAAGGGGGAAACAAGAAAGGAGGAAGGGAGGGTAACAGACACTGGGGACTGAAATGGAGCCAATAAAATTCCAAGCATGTATGATCAAGTTAAAATGAACCCAACTATAATGCACTAATAAAAGCATTTAAATAAAATGTTCTGTATTCCAAGCTCTGTGATTAGAGCTTCACATCAATTATCTTGTGCCTTACAGTAATGATACAAATTATCCCTGCTTTACAAGTGGGTAAACTGAGGCAAGGTCTTTGTTCTCATGGTTTGTAGCAAGCAGAGCTGGACACCAACTCAGGCAATGTGCTTCTGAGCTCTCTGCACTGTGCCCAGCTATGGGTTCTGTACCTTCAAGGACCCTCCATTGCCCACAAAATAAAGTTTTCTGTTCTTAAGTAGACATTTAGAAGCCTCCACAATGTAGTTTCTTCCTACTAGTTCATCATTCTGTTCCCCATGTCTTTAAAACATCTCGTAGGTCAACAATGCCTTCAATTAACAGCAGAGTCATGGTGCCACCCCCAACAGGACAACACCCCTTCTCAGCCCCCCACTGTTTCAGCACAAGACAAAGGTCAGAATTTACTTCCTCTGTGAAGATTGCCCTAACCCCTCCCCTCAAGTGTACTATGAAATTAATACTTTCTGTATACTGAAGTTTTTCCATGTGTACTATTTATCTTATTTAGCTTTATGCTAGACTCAGTGATTTTTCTATATCACACTTTTCTATTGGTTTTACATTCCTGATGGATAAAAAGGGTCTCATTCATTTCCTTTAATTGTCAATATCTAACTTAATATTCTACACAAAGTATGTGGTAAGATGAGAACAAAGAGGGATGTGGAGAGACTTCTCATACATTATGGAGTCCTGATAGACAGAGACCACATCTAATTTAGCTTAATTAAAATAGATTCAGAAGGACTATGTAGTCATTGTATTTTCATTCTCTCCATAGTGTCTCTACAGCAAATGTCAATAAGCCATAACTCAATAATCCTGTAATCAGGAATGACCCACCCACCTGTGTCGGTATGCAGCAGCCACATCAGTCACCACCACAAGGGGACAATTAGTTGAACTGCATGCTCCCCTGCTCCCTGTGCTGAAGTCTGCTCTCACCATCTCCTGTGTGGCGACCCTTACATATTAATTTTCTATTCATTTCTAATTTGAAATATTTCCTAGGCCCTTCTCCATCCCATGACCTCTCATATGCTGTTCTTCTTATGTATGGAGCCCACATGGAGTCCATCAACTCAATAATGCACTCCATAGCTGGAAGAATAGGAGCTTTGGTTTCCATGCTGAGAGCACTCTCTGCAGTCCTTATTTAGTGCCAGGTTTGGCATATTTGCTTTGCACAATGAATTTGATGAAAACATATGCTCTGTACTGAGGGTTTGAAGACCATAGGTATTAAACAATCAGACTACCTGCATTCAATACTCCACCCCAACATTTACTAGCTATGACTTCAACCAGTGCTTTTTAAATATTACTGTACCTAAAAATACTTTGAGGACTCATTACAATACAAATTATGACTCAGGAGGTCTGGGACAGGGTCTGATTTTACATTTGTTATAAGCACCCAAGCGATGTTGGTGCTGCAGGACCACAGCCCTTGAGTGACAATTACCTCCTCTAGAGTCTTATTAGATTTTAACCTCCTACTACAATCACTAGGCAACTCTGAAAACCCTTTGGCAGCATGCCAGAGTGATTACATCATAGTCTCTAGGTAGGACTCAAGCATTAGCATCTCAGTTCCTCACCCTAAAGAGTTCCATGAGCTCCTCAAATAAAATGCACTTAAGGGGGTCCCTGGAACGTGGGAAACACTCAATATGTATTAGTTGTTTTGCTGTAACTATTACAAAGATAAATAGAGACATATTTCTCACACATTGTTCTAACAAGATGTCAATAATATTCTGAACATGTTCCATCATCAAATAAGTTTCGGAAGCACTATATCATATAGCTGCCTCCTAAGACACAATCCACCCAAGCACTCACTGAAGATCTATGAGGAAATTTATTTAATATTAGTGAATCTGGCATGTATCAAACACTGATGGGTCCTTAGGCCTCATTTGAGACTCTTAAAATCTTTTTAATGAAAACTTTATTTTCATATAATTCCTAATCCACATGCATTTTAAAAATATGGAAAGCTCCTATGTACTCATCAGCCAGTTTGCCCCAAGGATAGCATCTTGCAAAACTTTACTACAATATCTCAGCCAGAATACTGACATGGATATAATCACTATGCAAAACAGCTGTATCAATATAATGATCATTCATGTACATTTTCATTGACACAATCTAATTCTCTCTGGACCACAGACCCTCTCTCAGTAACTCCTGGCAACTTCAAATCTGTTTTCAGTTCCCTGTAGGTTTTCATTTCAAGAATGCTATGCAAATTGAATTGCATATGACCTTTTAGGACTGGCTTTGCTCAGTTAAGTCTCTGTTGACTCATCTACGTTATACCATGGTCCCCTTTATCATGGGGACATTACAAGACACCTAGCAGATCCCAAAATGATGGGTAGTACTGAACTCAGTATATTCTGTTTTTCCCTGTAGATATACCAATGATATATACTATAAATTTTAGTTTATAAATCAGGTAGAGTAATAGATTAATAGAAAAATTAGAGCATGCTGTAGTGAAAATTATTTAAATCTAACGAATTTCTGATTTTTTAAATTTTCCATATAATCTTATCAGACTGCTGTTGACTATGGGTGCTAATTAAAAGTGCCAAGAGCAAAACAATCATTTAGAGAGAACTATTAGACCACTTTGTTTAGCCACTTACACATTGAAGCTGGGATTTTTCCAGTTTGGGGCTATTAAGAATAAAGCTGCCATACAGGTTTTTGTGTGCATTAAATTTATAATTTTCTGGGATAATACCCAGGAGAGGTCAGAAAGAGTTTCCTTATTAAAAAAAATTTTTAACTACCAAACTGATTTCCAGAATCGTACCACTTCACACTCCCTCAAGCAATGTGTAAATGACCTAATTTCCCCATGTCTTCATCACTGTATTGTGCTGGCCCTATTTTTCATTTAGCCATTTTGATTAAGTGTGTAGTAATATACTAATGAAGCTTCAATTTTCACTTCCTAAAATTGAGTGTTAAATGCCTTTTCATGAGGTTTTTTTTTTTGCCATCTGCAT
>PVKS010005462.1:42928-85094 GCA_004027875.1 Aplodontia rufa | reverse complement strand
CTATTTCTTTATACATATTGTTTTCTCATTGCTGGTAAGCTCCTGGAAGACAAATAATATCTTTTTTATATTTGTGTTTCCTACTACTTTTTTTTTTTTGAACAACCTTACATGATTTTAACAAAATAATATAAAATGTGTATAAAATGTGTAAATATTTTGGATATTGCAATTATCTCCAGAAGTGCCCCCCCCAATTGCCCTCCCTTATCCCTCCCTTCCCTTTCCCTTTATAACTCTAAAAAAAGATATTAGATTATAAAGCATTACATCTTATCTGGGTTTAACTCATGTTACTAGACCAACTTTCTCATTGTCCAGGGTCTAGTCCCCACCTCCACAGATGAGTGGGGACAATCGACCCTTAGATCTCCGGGTCAAGTTGAATTTAACTTTTTATCAGTTCTGACTTCTAAGTCGTCCAGAGCTAAATGTGAAACACACAGTAATAATCTCACATCTCACGCATGTCTCCATGAAAAAAAAAGACTTTGGTTTCATAATAGTCTTCAATTTTTTTCTCACTATTATATTTTATGTCTATTTAATTATTTTTGAAGGTAGGTTTGATATAAACAAAATTTTCTTAAAATAATGAAGGCATTAGAAATCTTACTGCTGTACATTTTAAGAAGTGAAAAACTTACATAGAATAATAGTTATGATTTTACCATAGCATGATCTTATTAGATTGAAGTTGCTTCCCTCTAAAATTCAATTTACTTTCCATTTTCATTGCCCTATATTTTCTTAGTGTTTAAATTTTACAAAATATATTTATCAGCATCATTTGATCTTTAAAACAGCAGTGTGAATGTCCAGGCTGTTTATATCAGACTATTTAAAGAAGGGACACATTGACTGTGTTATCTCAGATTTAATTCTTTTTTTAAAGGAGAGAAGGACAGTGAGAGAGAGAGAGACAGAGACAGAGACAGAGAGACAGAGAGAGAGAGAGAGAGACAGAGAGGGAGAGAGAGAGAGAATCAATTTTTTATTGAGTTTTTTACATGGCTTTTGTTGCTCTGACACTTAGTTGTGTCCATGGGTGCTGGGGTTTGAAACTTGCATACCGGGCAAGTGCCATAACCACAAAGTCACCACTCCAGTCTCTCAGATTTATTCTTATAAACTGAAAAATGAATCTTCTGCAATGTCAGGAAGATTATATCATGGCCCATCCTTCTCCCCAGTTTCTGCAACACAAATATCACTACACAAAGATATGTGAGTATGCTTGGTATGGTCATCTCACCTATAGAATTGGCTAGGGAAAGAAACCTAGACTCAACGGCTGGTTGGAGATCTGCTTTACTATTACTGTTCTCAGACTTCCAAAACTTCAATATATGGCCCTGATGCCCAATTTGAATTTCAGGAACAAGTTCTGTGACGGAGAAAATGCTCTCACTCTTGATGTAGAATTGGGGCCAATGATAAGATTATTGGTCTCATTATGGTGTAACCTTAGAGTTGAAGAGAAAATATTAAATTGGATTAGAAATAGAGAAGATATAGAACTCTGGAGCTAAAATGACCTACCATGAATACCTGCACATCTTATCAGCATATAAATTTGTCTTATTCAGTGTCTACTTGAGATAAAAAAAAATATTACCAGAGAAAGTATTCATGGAGAAAGGAGAAAACCACATTAGCATTCAACAAGCCACAGATGCAAATATTTATATTTTTCAATGGAGCATCCTGCCACTCCCCCTTGCCCGCCAAAGCCTACCACCTTCTCTGTGAAATCCTTGGTGACAAGGTAATGCCAAATGACTGGTCAGTTTTGGCACCAACAGGAATGTAGGAACTGAAGCAATAAGGTTTCTTCTTTAACAGTTCATTAATGAAAGATTCAAACAAAACTTTTTCAAAGAGAAGAGTCACATCAAGAGAAAGAGACCAAGATAAGGGAGAAGAAAAGAGCCTTAAGTCTGACAATAAAGAAGAAAGAAGGCAGGAAGAGTTGCCAGTTGACAAAGACTGGAGTTAGTGGCATCATAATGGAGCAGAGAGTGATGATAGGGTGGAGGTGAAGGCAGTGCAGATCCCATCCCAAAGGTGAAAACAGAATACATTGTTCTATATGAACAAAATTCATTTTAATATGGAAACTCTTAAAAAAACAGAAAGTTGGAAGCAATCCTGTCTGATAGAACTGTCTACGATCATGCGCATGTTTTATACCAATGTAGATTAACATGGTTATAGAGCACCTGTGGGTAGTGTGACCAAGGACCTGAATTTTTAATACACTTAGTTTTAGTTAATATCAGGTTAAATTTAAGCAACCAAAGTCACGGATTCTCAGGAAGCATTTGGGGGATAAAAAGCATTCTTTATATTGATTATGATGGTTGTGATAGGAGGATATATATTTTTTAAGGGTTGTCTACCTGTACACATAGGATGGATACATTTGTATAGTTCAAGGAAATTGAAAAAATTTAAATCCTATACACAAGTGGCCAGAAGCTTCCATATTGGGCAGTATAGGTCTGAAGTGGCTTCTCTATGTGGTCACAGGGATAGGACACCAACCGTCTGAGGAGTAAAGTACACTGTGTAATGTGCTTACCTGTTGAAACATTATCTCACTGTTACTCACCATATCACTTGACAGTTTCACAAATCTCGACTTCTGGTCCATTCTTTTTTTCATGATACCATTTTAAATTGCTTCTTAGGAAGGGAGAGGACATTAAATTTTTTATATGAATTGCTACTGCTAAGCAGGCATTGTTTTGAAGCAATGAAGGAGGACCAAGAGACGTATCCTTTTTCTATGCTTTTGCTCATACTTAATGCTTTGAAGAGGTCAACTCAAAGAGTTGGGGAATATGACTCTTTTTTTCCTTTTCCTTGAAGTGTATAAACCCATGACTATTAAAATTTATTAAAAGGCTGAGAATTTTTGAGAGGATAAGTTCAGTAATGAGAATAGATGCTGGAGTTAATAAAAATGCGTATCAGAAGTGTGTGTAAATTTACACAAAACACAGTTTCATAGAACAGGAATCTAACCCTGCTTTTCTCACTAATTCAATGTTATGTTTCAGTATCAATTAAATCATGTCAATCAGCATTATTATGAATTAAATGCATATTATTACAGTAAAAGTTTGAGATCATTGGTTCACAATGAGTTTCACCATTCAGTAGAATTTTGGAATAATAGTATATTAGTGGAGGGGTAGCCTGAGTAAATTGTTGGGTATTAGATTTTTGTTCATAAAACATTAAAAATTTTTCAAAATATAAAAGGCCTATTATCTACTGACCTCACTATTTCCAAAAGAATATCTTAAAAGAGAGAAAGAGGGAGGAGAATCGATACTGAAAATTAAGGAACACCAATTGGTACACTTCGTCTGAAAAGATCCCTATTTTAACCTAGGTTTCTCATCTTCAGATAGGTTGATGAGAACTTTAAAGTGGAGTGGTTCATGCTATAGAAAGGCATTTAGTCATCACCTGCTCAGTTCATAGTGTGATGCAGCTGGAAGGAGACTCTGCCTTGCCCCCTGACTTAGCATTTTGTGAGAAGCTGCAAATTAAGGGAGTGGCAGACATGCATCTGGGGCCAGAACTTTAGATTTCCATTTACAGCCCAGTGTTCTCTCTGCCAATTTCTTACAATGCATTTCCGATATTCTAAAAATGATCAAGCTTGCCTGTTTTCCTCATATGATAAAGGAAATATCACAGCCTGGTTTCTCTGGAAGAAGATGCTGAGTTAACCACGCAAAATATTTGTAAGAACTTATGTCTTTGAAACAGGTAAAGAAGCAGGATTAGACAGAGGAAGGATTTGAATGATGTCTCAGGTTTGAAGATTCTGATCACTCGCCAGGGACATCGGGAGCACTTTGTACCCCCCAGAATTGTCCCCTTTCTTATCACAAAAGTTTCAACTTTTGCACTGCTGTTTTCTGAAGTTGCTGGAAGTGGGCTGCCCTGGAAGGCTTGAATTGGAGTGAAGTGGATCTCGGCAGCTAAGGAAGACCTTGAAGCTGCAGAGAGCTGGGGGTTGCCTACTGACTGTGTTCCCTCCTCTTGCGCTGTGATATTTCATTGAAGGGACACTGGGCAGTGTTCCTCTGTGTCTACTACAGATGACTTGTCATTATTTAAGTGAAACAGTAAAACCTTGAGATTAGTTATTGAGTTATTTCAATCAATTTTATAGCCTACCTAAATAATTTACTCTTAATCCTTTTACTCTAAGATTTTCTTTCTATTATAGTTTCACTTTTTATTCTGTTTTATCCAGATAATGATTTCACCTTTCAAGATACAAATATAAAGGACATGAATCTGATCAGTGACAGACCATGCAAAAATCTATCAATAAACTCCTGGATGAATAAAAGAATGAAAGATTTGCATGCCACATACTTCACTGCATATGTGAAGAATTGAAAAATGGGTGTTGAAAGCTTTGCTGAATTGTGAAATATTATCTTGTGGTTACCACCCCCCAAAATTGAAATAATTTTGTTAGAAATTGTATGTCCTTGCCAGGAGAATTGGTACACATCTGTAATCCCAGCAACTCAGGAGGCTGAGGCAAGAGGATGGCAAATGGGAAGTCTGTCTCAGCAGATTAGCAAGGTCCTGTCTCAAAAACTAAAAAGGGCTTGGTATGTAGCTCAGTGGTAGAATGTCCCCGGGTTCAATCCCCAGGATCAAAAAAGAAAAAAGAAGGAAAGTACAAGTCCTCAATGTGCAAATGCTGCGCTAGCGAAAAAATAATCATAAGGTAATAAGTTAATCCTTTTTACTTCTATTTAATTCATATATAAACTACTAAGAAGCACATCTGAAATACAAGCCTATATGTCTCTTCAGCTTGATGGATAATGACTTAGAATAATTTCATGAAATAAATCAAGTAAAAAGATAAGGTGATTCTATCAAGAAGAGAAACTATCAATAGATCATTAAAAACTACAACAATAAAGTAATAATAAACTTTCTGTTCTGTAGCTCTTTGACACCTATAAAGGAAAATGAGTTCATATATAATCATTTATTTTTGGTTTACTGAAATTTTATGTGATAAATTTACATGATAAATTCTAGTATGCAAAAAGAGGATTCATTTACCATTTGACTACTTTGTAAAAAGAAGTTTTATCTAAAATGTATAACTTATTATAATTCAAGTCACGTTGATATAATGATGTACAAAGCAAACACTAAGAATTTGAAGTACATCAAAACATGATGAAATTACCAATCAGGGTCTGCCAATCTCCTAAAGTTAATCATAAATAATTTAAGAATCTACATAAAGCAGAGAAAATATATTAACTTTATTTAAATAGTGATAACTATATTAACTTCAAACAAAATTTTTAGAATTTATTTATATAAAATAAACATAAATATACAGAGTATAATTTTATTAAATATTAATTTTTCCAAACAAAAATGAATGCAATAGTATCTCTTTAACCTTTTTAATCTTTGTAAACCAAACAAATGGAAAATTAAAAAAAAATGCTAACTTCAGTTGGCTGTTGGCAGCTGCACTGGAACAATTATTCACACTTTTTTTGTTTTTTAAGAGAGAGGGACAGTGAGAAAGAGAGAGAGAGAGAATTTTTTTTTTAATATTCAGTTTTTCACATGGCCTTCATTGCTGAGTACAAATGAGTACACTCATTTGTAGTACTTGGGTGCTGGGATTTGAACCTGTGTCTCATGCATGCCAAGCAAGCACTAATAACTGCTGAGCCATTGCTCTAGCCCCCTACTATTCACTCATAAAAACTCTTTAAGTTGATGTATTAAATAGTACACTCTGAATAACAAAAGAAAATGTTCTCCTATTAGTAACCCTTTTCTTGGTTGCTTTTGCTGATTCAACTCCCACAGCAGGGACAGAATTAATTCTCTATTTAAATGACATTATATAACTCAAAGTTGTTAAAAATTTGCTGAGATTGAGTTCCACCATGGTGTTTTATGCTGGTAATTTAACATTTGAAACCAAAACCATAGAATGGACAAGATGAATGATGTATTATAAATGAAGATTGCCTTGTCTTCCTTTTCTTGATAAGATACTTCCTAGGATGCAGTAATTTGAGAAAATATAAACAACTGATAGCCACTGTTTAGGGTTAAGAGATCTCCATGTAAATTATTCAGTCATATTTGGATAAAGATACCTAATCCATTTCTGATCATATACCATTTTACAGATTATGTTACTTGGTAAAACTCAAATTAATGATTGCCTCCCCCCATCCTTCTACTGTACCAACCTAGATGTTAGTTCATAACAAAGTTGACCAAAGTATATTGACTTGTCTTTCTAAGTTTAATAGATTTTTTAGACTGTCTCTGGATTTATCAAGAGAAATATTTTTTTCTATTAACATTATTATTCACAGGCTCACTGTGATGCTAGTTGGGGTTATTGATATGTTTGTTCAAAGTTGCCAGTTCTACTCTAGAAAATTAGGCAGTGTTCTCTTAATTCTCTACTGCCTTGTATATTATAGGAAGAGTAGCATCTACTGTGCTACTATTGATATTGCTTCTTTTTTATCCGTATTTTGCACTTGTACATTTATATAACTCACTGCACTGCTACCTGGATGATGCATCTTTCAGTCTAATCTGAAAAACCACACTTCTTCTTCTGTTGCATCCTACACTCATTTATGTGAAAAAACTATGTTGCTTGCCTGCTGGTGCAAAGTGCTGAAGATGAAAAAAAATAATAATGATAAAATAAAATTAAACCCAACTCCCATCCTTAAAAATATACAATGTAATGAGCACTTCTTGTGTATATATAGATATCTGAAATTTAAAAAGTCTCAGGGAAGGATTCATAGAGAAGGAAGTTGTTTTAAATGAAACTTGAATAAAAAGAGGAAATTGGTAGGTGAAATGGCAGTGTAGATGGTACAGTGGCACAAGACAAGAAGCTATGAATTAACCTGACTGCTGATTAGCATGATCGTGAAGTATGTATGTTGTCCAGATAGGGCCCCAACAGAACACAGATACCACAGAAATTAGGATAATTTGACAAGAGACCCCTCTCTACACATTGATAGGACTTCGAAAAGTATTTAAGGAAACCAATGAGAAAGATGCTGATTGGTACTAAATAACATTAGAGGGGCTGCTGTTTTTACCCCAAAATGGACAAGAAAACAAAGCAATTTTCAGATCTGAGGAGAAGAAAACCTGGTAGAGAAGGCAGCATTTAGAGGAGTACTAAATTGAGGTGGAGGAATATAGTGAGCCCAGGAGGCTATGTAGAGAGAAATTCACGGGATTCAACCCAAGGGTTGGGATTCCTCCTGCCCATCATTGTGATCTTCTTGAGTTCCACTGGCTGGACCTACTGGGAAGCCAGATGGCACAGGAGCTCATTGGCATGGTCCCACTATATGTAGCAAGATGGAGGAGTGGAGGATGGATCAAAAAAAAGGCAAACAAATATACCCTACCAAGGATATGTGCAAGAATAAGGGAGGTGAGGCAGGTGAGGGGAATAGCAGCAGGACCGTGAAATGTCTTTGGAGATTTAAATTTGATAAGAATGTAAAACATTGAAGGCTTATTATCAGAGGGAAAATAAATTTAGTTCCATATTGGAAGAAGATATTAGTTAAATAAACATTGGCTTGTTGTAACTGGCTTGTTCTTCTCAAAAATGTCTAATTTGTGAAATTCAAGGAAAAACTGAAACCTGAGATTAGAGACTTGGCAAATGAACATAAGCATAATCCTAAACCAATAAAGGATGTAATGAGAGCAATTGATGGAACTTGAAAAATTTTGATGTCCTGATTTGGATGTTATATTATGGTTGTAGAAAAGAACATCTTTTTCAAAAAATTTATTCTGAAGTATTGGTCATTATATCAATGTTAATCTCAAATGATTGAGGAAAATTTACCCTTTAATCACAACATTTGATATTGTTCAAAAACTGTTTTTGCAATGATAGTGCAAACTCATGTATTGGTGTGTCACAACATCCTTGTAACAATAATGTTTTACTTAACTAAGAAGCCTATGGAGCAGAAATACATTGGAACTAGCTATGACATACATAATTTACAGTTATGTTTTTTAAAAGTTATGATATTCAGTTGTGATTTAGATATGAGGTATTTCCCAGAAGTTCCTTTGTTGATACAGGAAGGTTTGGAAGTTGAAGGGATTGAATTGTAAGAGTTGTAACCTAATCAGTCCACTTAGTTTGAAAAGACTAGCGGGGTAGTAATTGTAGGAAAATGGGATACAGCTAGAGATGGGTCACTGAGGGCATGCCCTGGAAGGGCTCATCTCCACTGCTTCTTCTTTGCTTCCTGTCTTCTATGAATGGATCATCCATCCCCTGCCACCATAATGGTCTGCCTCTACCTTTCTTGGTACCAGAGCAATGGAGTTGGCTGTCAGTGGACTGGACCTCTGCAACCATGAGCCAAAGTAAACTTTCCATTTCTGTGGTGTTCTTGTTGGGTATTTAGGTAACAGTAATGAAAAACTAACATATGCACCAAAATTTAAGCTGGTACTATTCAACTTTAAAAGCATTTTTATAAGAATTAGAGTTCTTGAATAACACAGTGGTATCCAGTTGAGTATTAGACTTAATTTGATGTTGCAGCTTTAATTCATTTCTTCCACTTCTCTCTCATTCTTCCTCCTTTTCATGAGTGGTTTCTCTAGTGAACACTTCCATCTGAATCTTAGCTTAAGCCCAGCTTTGGGAGGCCCCAGTGTAAGATAGAAGGTAATTAGAACTAGAGTCGACTTGCAATCTTGAGTACATTAGGTTCTTGGGATTTACTTCTCAGAGAGTTTTAAATCAGTTTTGAGCCTTAGGGCCTTGGTGCCTTGTTTTATAATAGTTCTGTTAGGACCCCACAGTTGGTATTGGAGAGCCAACTTATAAAGTTAGGGAGAAGACTGCTGTTCAGATAGGAAGGATCTCAATTATAATAATGTTTGGTCACATGGAAACCACCACCAAATGTTTTGTTTTCCAAGGAGATGTTTTGTTTTTCAAGGAGATGTAGGGGTAATTTCTGTTTTAGTCAGATTTTTTCACAGCTACAACCAAAAAGACCTGATAAGAACAATTTTAGAGGAGGAAAAGTTTATTTGTTGCTCATGGTTTCTGAGGTCTCAGTGCATAGATGGCAACACCACTGCTCTGTGCTCAAGGTGAGGCAGAACATCATGGTGGAAGGGTGTGGCAATGGAAAGCAGCTGGGGAGATGGCACCAGGAAGCAGAGAGAGACTAATCTCAACTCACAAAATATAAATCCAAAAGACCTACCTTATCCAGCCACACCCTACCTGCCTATGGTTACTACCCAGTTAATCCCTATTAACAGATTAATTCACTGAATAGTTTAAAGGATCTTATAACCCAGTCATTTCACTTCCAAACTCATTCATTATCTCATATATGAGGCTTTGGTAGACACCTTATATCTGAACCACAGCACTTCTTTTCTTCTTGACAATAAGTTATTTGTAGGCGGAATCTGATTTTCTGTTCTGGGTGGCACACACCTGTAACTCCAACAGTTTGGGAGGCTGAGGATGGAGGACTGCAAGTTTAAAGTCAGCCTCAGCAACTTAGCAAGGCCCTAAGAAACTTACACCCTGTATCGAAATAAAAAAGTGTAGAAAAGGACTGGAGATGTTGCTCAGTGGTTAAATGTCCCTGGGTTCAATTTCTGGTATGGGGTAAAAAGAAGGTAAAAGGGACCCTTTTCAGACTGCATCCAACTTCTTCTCAGAGCTTTCTTTACTTTCTGGCTTACTGTTAAGACAACATTGCATGCAGCTCTTCAGGCCTCAATGTGACTAACATGGAACTTATGTCTTCTTAATTCCAAAAGCTAAAGGAATGCTTTTTCTCTGGTCTTCTGTTATGGTAACCTTTCTTGTTTTTTATCCATTCAACAAATATTGAATACCTTATCAACAACCTTTTTCTGATGGTGCATTACAGAAAATACTTACTCTATTCCATAAATATAGTAATGTCTTTATTTGATTACTAGAGAATAGCAAACTTATTTATTTGATCTCACCCTTTATTATATCCTTTAAAAAATATCTCAAACTTCTAGCTGTTTAATGATACAACTCAAAAATAACAGATATTTAAATTACCGTAGTTCCAGTAATTAATGCAGTTAATTATCACAGTTTGAAGTAGATTTTACCTTTTTTCTTTTCATTTTGTATATGATGTCTTTGCATGTTTTTACTGATATTAATTAGGGGGAAAATAAAAGTGAAATATAAAAGTAAAATATCATATCAAATGTTCTGGAACAGATGGCATCCTTAAAGGTACAAAAATTTATCCAATAATCTGGTATTGAACATAAAATACAAAGATCCAGGGTATAACTGTGAGTCATGGATTTGATTGTGATTGAAAATACTGGTAGATAATCAGCTCCTGAAGTTCAACAGTGATATCTTCGGGGTTAACCCAGAGGGAACCTACCTTCATAAACGAGGACATGGCAGCCTTCAGTAGTGTGTGCGGAGAGAATTACTACAACCATATTCTGTTAGCATAGGCTCCCTTTGGTGGAGGGACTTTCTGCTTAGGGAAGAAGAAGCCCTGATTTGGCTAAAGACATTGCATATTTCAGACCCAGAGTACAAAACTGAATCTGCCAGGTTTTCTGAAAATGCAAGGATAGAACTGGCATAGTGTCCCTCCAAGTATATTTCAATGAATAAGGAAAGAGTCTACCCAGGTCCAAGGGAAGAGACCAAGAAAGACTGTGAATACCAGAGTCACTAATGTAACAGACCACTACAGCCACTTTCTCACAACTAAACATTGATATTTCTTGCACATGAAAGGCACTTCATCTGTTCTGTTACCTCCCAGGGGTTTCTCTTTTCTATAGACTCTGATTCAGGCTCAAGGAGTCATCTCTAGGCCTCCACCCAAGTGCTGTGGACTAAGTTTCTGGAGTGTGGTTGCTGGGGTGTAGCAGCTTGGGGCCAGGCCCTCTCGATTGGAGGACCAGGGTATTGAAGGGACAAGTTATCTGCTTCATATTCACCCAAAACAAAATGATTGGAAGGGGACCAGATACCTGCAATAAACCCCTTTCAGAGATGCTGCATAGCAGTGCTACATGTAGGTAGTTGTAGAGGTGGGAGCCCATGAGTGGGCTATGAGGCAGTGAATGGTCTACAAGGATCTAAAAACAAGCATGGATCTGTTGACAGCTCACAATGCTTTTTGTAGCCACACATAGACAAGTGTAAACTGTGTTAGTGACAAATCCACACCCTAATTGGGGCAGATCTTTTCTTGCTTCCTCCTTAGGACACCACTATGTCCAGTTATGCATCAACAGCAATTCTGAAATCCAGGGCACATACCACCATTTCCTGGATTAGGCCCAGTTCTTTCTAAGTATTAACTCTTTGTGTTCCCACATTTCACTTTACTAAAGGAACTGCTTCTCTGTGATTTGCGAACTGTGTGACCCTGACAGGTGACTTATTCTCCCTGAGCCTTCATGCCTTCATCTGGTATATGAGGATTTTAAAAATAGTACCTGTTTTGAGACATAGGTGATGTGAAGCTGTTACGAGTTTTAAATAAGACAGCACATATAAAATTAATCACATTCTATACAACATGTGATATGACTTTAAAACAAATTATTATATGCAAAACAAAAATCTCAGTGACAAGTGAATTCTCTATTGATGTACTATCATTATTATATAATATGTGTCTCTACTACATGATACATAATATGAAGTCTGGAAAGATTTTGGCCCCAGAAGAGTGCTATATGTTGCTCAGATATTATATAGAAATAATATTTTTCCTTATATTCACATCAATATACAAAAACAATTATAAATTGTCAACACCTTTCTTGCAGTTGGGAAGAAATACTGGAAGATCAGAGATAAGTGTAAATCTGAAAACTAAATCATGGATTGATTTGGATTCTGTAAGGCATAAAATCAGTGTAAAAAGCTATAAATGTAGTGAAATTTTCCAGCAGATTTAAAACATGCTTAGGGCAGCCTCCAGGATTTTGTAATGGTCTCTTTTGTTATGAAAAGGGCATGAAATGTAAAGTCAGATGTCTTGGCCCTCTCTTGGCTGGGAGAAAGTGTCCAATTATCTTCCTCCATTACTAAAAGGTTGCAGTAAAACATTGGTAGGTAGCTGCTTGCATTGTCCAAAGTGACAGTCCTGTCAGAGAGTCATATTCTACTTGCCCTTCTGGCAAACACTGAAATATTGAAGGAATTAAAGACGAGTTGAATCTTTTCATAGTACTTGATGGCAGTGATATGTATTGCAAGGGAAGCAAGGGGTGCATCAGCTGTCAAGACCATTCTTCGTGTTAAATGTCTTAAAACATACCGTCCTCCCTGCCTTATTTCCTAGTTTGGTCTTTTATACTTTTTCTTGAATCCTTTCTCCTTGTTAGACAGATTTGGATCATGTTAAGTTTTTAAGTCAATATGAAAATGAGTGTGGTAGAAATCAATGTCAAAATAACCTTTCCTTAATAATGTAGAGGACTTGAAATTAAATCATGAGCTCAGGTGTAAGAAGTCTGTGGCCCAACACCTGTTCTCAGGTTACCAGATTTCTTCACAAATCTCCTCCTCAGTGCTTTTGAGCCAGATTGGACAAATGTATGTCACAGATTTTCATAAATTCATTGTCTGACTTCAGTGACCCACTTCAATAATTAGTCTCTAATTTTTCCCAGGAACTTGCGTTTTAGGCTATTATACCTCCCAGCAAAAGTGAATCCTCATACGAAGTGAGAGAATATAAACAATATTTTTTACCAAGATTCCTTTTCTACACCTGGCTAACAATTGCTGGTTACCTTTTGAAATCTGAGAATCACTTGTGTGGACTTGTTGGAACAGATATTGTCCAGAATGATTGTGACAATTCTGCTGTTCTCAGCTGGCATCTCCCGTCAGCTGACTTCCTCTGTCAATTTTCAAAACAAATCCAAGGAACCCTTTGGGTACTGCTTTTATGCCAATTGCATACCCCTTTTTGAAGTTAAACCATTTCCCTTTGTAGTTCTTTATTTCACCCTGTAAGATTCTCTTTATTCCATATCCTAACCTAGAATAGTTAAAGAGCAAATAGACCTTACTCTTTCCTATTCAATTTAGGACAAGCAGGATTTCTATCTTCATATCTATTGCACTATGAGCTCGGATGAGCTAAACGTGACAGTCATAAATAAACAGCTATTTTGTCTCTTTTCTAATTAAAATATCCCGGTAGAATTTAGCTTAAGGATGCCCTGCACCTATAGACTAGTTTGAGCAGGATATCGTTGTATGAAATAATAGGAGTTTTTTTTAAAAATAGGATTAGTCAATGATGCTAAAAAGAAACACATTTGGATAAAGAGCAACAAAAATTAAGTTTGGGTATTGAAACCCAGAGACAATTCACACACTCGGTCTTTGGTAAAAACAGTCTTTACTTTTTACTGAGTACTGACCATACCAGAGTGGCTAATGGCATAATCAAGTGAACTGACAGAATTATATACATCTTATCCTCACCATTATTTGATAAAAGGAATAATTTTTTTTTCAAAGAGAGAGGGACAGGGGCTGGAGTGGTGGCTCAGCAGTTTCGGCGCTTGCCTGGCAAGCACGAGGACTCGGGTTCAAACCCCAGCACCATGTACACAACTAAGTGTGGAGCAATGAAGGCCATGTGAAAAACTAAATAAAGTTGATAGTTGATTCTCTCTTTCTCTGTCTCTCTCACTGTCCCTCTCTCTTTAAAAAAAAAAAAAGAGACAGGGACAGTGAGAGAGAGAAAGAGAGAATCAATTTTCATTGAGTTGTCCACATGGCCTTCGTTGCTCCAACACTTAGTTGTGTATGTGGGTGCTGGGGTTTGAACTCATGTACTCGTGCATGCCAGGCAAGTGCCGTAACCACTGAGCCACTGCTCCATCCCCTGATAAAAGGAATAATTAAAGAAAAATCACTTGCAGAAGTTGCTGGGGAAGAAATGCTCTCAGATAAATATTGTTCCTACTAGTGTCAGCCTGATGTGGTTGGTGAAGGAGACTCACTAGAAGTGACTCAGGAGCCTGCTTTACAGCTTGAAGCAGGTTTAATTCTTTAGTTGATGCAAGAAGAAAGTCACACACAATCCTCTATAATCCAACAGAGCCCCCAGGTGAGTCCTAGAGGTCTTCTTTGGACTGAAACTACACAGCATGTTCCTGAACAGGGGGACAGGTTGGTTTTCAAAAGGCTCAAAACTATATTTCCAGTTATACATGTTCTTCCAGAACTTTGCACTGCCTCTCCAGGGGTGAGAACTCTCTTCTCTCCTTTTGAACCTGAGCAGGGTCTTGACTGCTCTCACAGAACATAGTGGAAGTGAATCTGTTTCTTAGGAAACAGCCCTTCAATCTGTCTCTTTCTGACATTCATCTTTGGGACCCAGTCTCCATGTTGTGGGAAAGTACAGGCAACCTGAGGATAACACATAAACATGTTCAGGCCAATAGGCCTCACTAGTGGGTCCGCCTACTGCCAATATCACTCATTCCACTCAGCTTTCATAATGCAATTATAACCTGCAACTTTAATACTTAAAAGTCCTCAGACTTCAGGATCAGGTATAATCCATTCCCGTTATGCTCTGTTAGAATTCTTAACCCACAGAATCTATAAGCAAAATACTGTTTATGCATTGAGTTATGAGATAATTTGGTTTTCAGGTTTAATAACTAGGACAGATATTAGCTGGATGCTTCTTAAAGTAGCCTAATTTGTCACAGCATGTATCTCTGTGTTCATGTTACGCAGAATACAGAAACAAAAGGAAAAAAAACATAGTTTATTTTTTCTCTTATATCTGAAAAATTATATGTTCTGTCTCTTCTCTTTCAGTTATGGCTTCTGTTTTGTAATATGATTTGAAAGGTTTTACTTATCCTGAGATTGATAAACTTAGTTTCATAAATTTCTGCGAGGCAAATTCAAGGGACAAATTATTAACTGAGGAAAAAAATACAACTCTATTCATAGCAGGGTTATTTTCTTGATTTATACAGCTTCGAGAAATCAGTAAAAACAATAATAACCTGATAAAAATGGTAGCAGAAATGTCCAGAAAACTCACAGAAAAGGAAATACAAATGTCTTAGCAAATTATAATACTGTGCTAAATAAGTATGCATAAATATTATGTCAATTAAAAATCAATTTAAAAATATGAAAGTTATTATGGTTTGAATATTAGGTGTCCTCCTAAATCTCATCTGTAACGATGCAAAAAAAAGGTTGAGGTAAAATTATTGGGTTATAGGAACCTTAATCCAATCAGTGAGTTACTCTCCTGGTAAGGACTAATTGGTAACTATAAGCTGGTAGGGTGTAGCTCATGTAATATTCCTGGAAGCACAGATAAGAACTGTTAACCTTAGTTCCCACTGGAGAGTCAAACCGAAAAATTGGGAGAAATGTAGAAAGGAGAATTTTGATGGTTTTTGTCTTTCCTGTAACTTATGAAAATGTTATCTACTTCAAAATAAATAAAACATTAAAAACCAATAACTCTGAATCCAGCAATACTATAATTTTTAAAAAATGTATTCGTACTTCTCACCAGGCTGGGAGCATTGCACATATCCCTTGTCTGCCTACAACTTTCTTGGCATGGAAGAGCACACATGGTTTTCTGGAAGGAATATAAGGAGGCCTCTGGGAGTGGTAGGGCTTTGCCACAAACCTCTGCTAAAGGAGTTCTGGAGTGTTGAAGGTAAAGATCCACATAAGGGCCTTTGGCAAGGTTTTGGGGAGACCTGAAGTTTAAGCTGATTTTCTACACAAAGGGAGGAAATATACATACAAGATCTGTGAATGGACAGAGGACGGTGCAGGTATAGAGTTAATGGCACAGGTGTCTTCTGGAATCTTTGCATAGATTGGGTGATGTAGCTGGTTTGCTGGGAGGAGAAAGAGAATGCAGTCAAGAGAAAAGATCAAGGATGAATTTTGTTTTGTGAACCTGAACAGGGAATACCAGTTGTTTATCTAGTTGGTGTAAAGTTCTTGGCAGACAAAGCAAAGCTTCATGTATTTTAAATGATTGATGACTAATTGAGTCAGGTGGCTGCTGACTACTTTAATTCTTCATCACTTCACTAACCAAGCCACCATATGTGGCTTGCATGACAGATGCTAGCTGCTTGGAATAGGGAAATGTAATTTGATGAAACAATTTTTAATGCTATAGTGCAGATTTAAAAACCATTCTGTTGGCCTCTGAGGATAAAAAAATGGATACAATCATCTGGTAGTTTTAAATAGATGACTTCAGTTTACATTTACATTTTTAAAACACATCTATCTTATATACACACAAATTAGCATTTATAATATTAACATCTGGTGTTTATACAGTGTAGACAATCTCCACTTTGCAGTTGTCACCAAAAGTTCATTTGTGAGTTTATTATTTTCCCATAGAAATAATATTGTCAGTGATACCCAGATTTTCATCCAGTTTGCAGAAATTATTTTATGCACAGTGTATCTGCAGTTTTATAAAGAGATTATTTCAACTCTATATCACTGTTATCACTTCCTGCATGTGTCTGAAAAAAATATATTGCAACAACACAAACATTTCTTCCTGTAAAGCAACAGAGAGATAAAAGTGCTGGCCTGTGAGCATGAGCAAGTTCTTAATCTTCTTTAGTTTCTACATCTCTACTTCTGCACATCAAAGTTCTATTATGTATATGATACTCCAGGTGTTCATGTATGTGTAAAAAAGAACTACCATCCCTGGAGTTGGATGCCAGGAAGTCTTGGGTATGAATCCAGCCTCTGCCACCAGTTCTAATGCTTTTGTGCTTCATTTAAAATGGGAATATGCTGCTTTACTAGTCTTTGTGTGTATTCAATACTATAAAGTCCACATAGAGGAGGCAAAATAGATGGTGTTAATAAGTAGGTAGTAGGTACCCTAGCCAGGGTACCTAGGTTCAAATATTTAAATTATGTGGCTCTTCATGGTTGATCTTGGCTTAGTAATTTACCCTGTGGTTCAAATACCATGGTGCATATTGAAATCGTCTTCAAAATCCCTAATGCACAGCCCCCTCCCCATATCAATTAAATATTTATAATTTTGCAGAACTCTCCCCAAGTGATTTCATTGTGAAGCTGAAGTCTATACTTCTACTCACCACTTGTAAAATGGGAGAATTTACAATTAGAGAAATGAATGAGGTAGCCAGGCAGGTAAAGCACAGCATCATACCTGCATACATCAAGCACCCCATTTAGGGTTACTTTCATTTTATAAAGTGACTGTGTGGTGAAATTGTCTAACCTATTTGTGCTTTGTAGAGAATTCAATGATTATCTATTGTTCTGGTTCTTTCCTGTCCTTCATTTGTATTCTCTGTGCCCTGGATCATCTGTCATATTTCTACTGTTCAATAAAATTGCAGTATGTGGGGAAAATATGGACACCTGGCACTCAAAACCAGATCTACCCTATGTGACCTTTTGCCACTGGGCAAGGGTTTAAATTTGTGCCAGATTCTGTGCTTTTCACAGAATCTAAGTCTCTAAATGCTTACATTGTTGAAAAAAGAGAAAGGCATTGCCAGGGACAGGAAGCTGGAACAAAAAATACCCAGGACCCTGCGCCCCTACCCGACCTTTCCAGGCAATGAATGTTGTTGCTCCCTGGAGGAAGGATGAGGTGGGAAAGGAAAGGTTTACCGCTACACACTGTTTCTTATTTTCCAAGACAGAAGAATGGGAATAAGGTAAGTTTTTTCTTTAATTTTTTATCATTAAAAGTTGAGCTATGATTAGCAGAGCTGGTTGTGATGTTAGAATTCATATAATTCCATATTTTATTTTGCTGAAGAGAGAAGAGAGCTCAGAATGTGATCTGAACTTACACAAATAGCAGAGTCAGGACTAGAACTCAAAATTTCTTATTCTCATAGGAGCTTATGTTTTCATTTCTATAGTACACCTTGGAGAATGTTATAGGAGAGGGAAAGTACACACACACACACACACACACACACACAAACACACAAACACACACACTGTACAAAACAGAGGAAAGAAAGCCAATATTCTGCAAAGAGCATTAACTTTATATATGTTCCCTGAATACAATCTTTAGTAACAGTCAACAGTGATGAACCCTAGCCTAACTTTATTTCATTACTTTTGATGAGGGTAACTCATTCTTAATGAGGGAACGAGGATGGGATTACACATTTTGTAAAGCCAGAGAACTCTCCATTTTTCTGAATGATTAGCTAGGATAGTTAAATATGCTTATATTTACTTCTATATATTTTTATTTATACTTACTTTTTAGATAAGATCCACAAAGGCTTTCTTTTTGTGATATAATTTACAGGCTATTCTGGAAAGTAGGTTTTATTTTATTTTATTTTGGTACTGTGGATTGAACCCAGAAGCACTGAGCTACATGCCCAGGACCCCCTTCTTCTTCTTCTTTTTTTAAATGGAGACAGGGTCTTTGTAAGCTGCTGAGGCTGGCCTTGAACTTGTGATCCTCTTGCCTCAACTTCCAGAGTTTCTGGAATTACAAGCATGTG
Organism: Aplodontia rufa; assembly: GCA_004027875.1. Classification (NCBI taxonomy): domain Eukaryota; kingdom Metazoa; phylum Chordata; class Mammalia; order Rodentia; family Aplodontiidae; genus Aplodontia; species Aplodontia rufa. The sequence continues at coordinate 66,419 of PVKS010005462.1, read as the reverse complement.
CCACAGTGCCTGACTTAGTGAGTTTTATTATATAATGGTTGTATAAACCACTGCCAGGTTTAAGCAGATTAAGACCTTTATTGGCTTTCTGAGCTACTTGTATGCACAGAATGCTTCATTCCTTACCATCTATCCATTTATCTCCAGCTTGATTATCAGTCAATTCTTTGTGTATGTTGAGCGCAATAAACTTTAACCAAATGAAGATGAGATGATCTTTATTTCATAATTACCCTTAATCAGATACCTCCCCCTTTTCTTCCATCTATTCTACTATGAAATATCTCTACTGGAGAGACATGACTGAGTTGGCCTTCCTAAGAGCACTTTGCCTAGAGCATGTTTGAAATAAAACCTTGACATGTGCTTATAACCATTTGAGAAGTCGTTTTAACATATCCCTTATCACTGTGTACCCAGGTGGTTCCAGCAGTGGCCAACATTTCCTATTCCTGAATATTGAATGCAAAGTCAGAGACTAAACATAGGTATTGGTCCAGCCTCTCATCATCATTTAATCTAGGAGAGGTTTAATAGGGTTTTCAAGTCATGTGCTTTCCAGTTAATTAACTCTGCTGAAACCCTGATTTATTAGAGAGACATTACTTAGAATTAAAAATTTTCTTCAGCTGCAAGAGAGGTGCTGAGTCTCCTGTCACAAAAACCCTCAGTTATTAATAATTATGTCACAACCATCCTTTTGTGCGGATTTCCCCTGATGCTATCATTTAGCATCTCAGCGCAGGCAAAAGGTGAGAAAATTAAATATACAATCTGATAAAATGAAGGAAGCTAAAAGCTCAAGGATGTTGGCTGGTTCATAGACTCTTCTGAAAAATAGTAATTGCTTAATCCCCTATCAGTGTTGCTTCCTTCATTTAACACATTTGATGCATGCTGTATGCTTGGCAATGGACTAGGCACTGTGCTGCAGCATGAATAAGATGGATTGGCCCCATCTCCATGAGCAAACTGCCTGCCGGGAAGACAGACACTGAGCAAGTAATCACAATTACAAAAGAAGCAGATAACAGAGGCAGGCTGGGGATTTGGGACAGATCTGCTTGAGAAAGTGAATTTTTATGTAGAGATATGATGATCAAGCTGGAGATAAATGGATAGATGGTAAGGAATGAAGCATTCTTCACATACAAGTAGCTCAGAAAGCCATCCCTTAGATGCTCAGTTTAGGGCACAGAAAGCAAATCATAGAGTCCCAGAGCAGAAAAAAAAAATTACTCATACTTCTTATTTTTGATTTTGAAAAGAAGTGACTGCTCAGATATTGATTCTCTGCACATGACCTACTTTGAAACTCTGAGCTAGAGAGTGGGCATCTGATATTCTAACACTAAACTTTATTCCTTGGGATGAAAGCACTGTTCCCTGGAAGAATATTAGAATGCATAGTCTTCAATCAGAAATACCTTGGACTAGATAATTTACTACTCCAGGAAGTGAAAGTTGTATATAAAACTGCAACTGCGTGGGTTGAAGAACAAGGGCTAGGTCAGGCAGCATTCAGGGAACGGCTGTATCAGGTTTAAGATGTATGGGATCTGATGAAGAAAGGGGTTCTAATTTTTTTAAAAGTTTAGACAAAGTCTTAAAATATAGAGTATATGGAGAATATTGAAAGGTATATTTATGTCAAAATACAGGATTAATAATAATATGCTGCCAAGCTTGACATCCTTTTAATGTTACACAAATTATATATTACAAAGTTTAAGTTAAAGATGAAACTAGTTTCTAAGGAAATGCAGCATACTAAGCATCAAAGTCTGAAGGTCAATCATTAGAAGTTGGAAAGTGAAGTTTTTGTAACTGTGGAAGCCCTACCAATGTAAGGCAGACAAGGGGGCAAATATAGAAAATAGAGTGAATACTTAGGACTTAGGGAGTCACAAATTCAAGTGCCTTCAAAAGGTGGAAAGGTCGATTAGATAAGTGAAGCTGGTCTGTTGTGTTATGGTAAAGAGAGAGAGAGAGGGGAGTGGCAGCAAAGGGAAGATGGCATTGTCCTCCTAGAGGAGGAGGAAGCAATGATGGTGAAGAAGGAGAAGTTGAAAGAGGAAGAGGAGAAGAAAAGATAGAGAAGGAGAAAAGTGAGAAATAGGGAAAAGAAGGGGGAAGTGGAGGCAGGTGCGCAGGAACAAAATAAAACAAAACAGGCTGTTGCAGAGTCTGGTTTTAGTGTTTTGCTCTCTGATCAAGACAGAGAATGAAGTAGAGAGGGAGAAGGTGGGACCAAGAGAAGCTTTGGGCAGTACACCTTTGACATTCATCCTCCATTCATACCCAACACTGACTCTTTTTGTATCTTCAAGCTTGAAGGCTAGAGGCCATGAGAAGAATCTGTGCTCCCATTACAGAGACATCTTGATGGGTTTCAGTGTTTCAGATCACTGACCAGTACTACAACTGGCTAAGAACAGGCCTTCCAAGTATGGGTCAGAGCACTATTAAATCTGCAAATATAAAAAAGAAGTTTTAAAAAAGTTCAAAATCCAGAATTCTACTAAAAAACGGGAAACATGGATAGTTCTTCACTGGGAAGAGTACAGATAACCAGCAGCCCTGGCCTTTTGGTTACCTGGAACAGTGTAACAGAATCAAGAAGGGGTTGAGGAGCAGGTGAAAAAGAAAGGATGGAAGAAAGAAGAAAGAAAGATCATTGGACATTTTGTCAAATTGCCTGAGACTAGTATTTTGAGCCATTGACTCTGCTGCTACTCAGATGTATGTTCAGGAGCTAGTTAAACTTTCTAGTCTCAGTTTACTCATACTTAAAATGGCATGATAAACATGAATTCACTATGAAAATTCATTAATATAATGCATAGGCATAGCCTTATAACTATTCATGTAACCATTAATATAATGCAAATGCATAGTCCTACAAACTTTACAGTGGTATAAAGGAATGTGTTATCCTCATACTTTACTCTCTAGAAACATCTCAGAATCTCTCTTTTTGGAGAGTGAGTGCACAAGCTGCCAGGAAGAGAGGAAACTAATTTTTTTGTTAGCATTCTCTTGATGTAACATTTTTTGGTACATAAACAGCAAACACTTGTAGAATTGCATTTCCAAGGGAATCTTTCTTAACTATAGCAAAAAATATTTTTGTATGATCAACATAAGGCTATATATTCTAAACCTCTGTGGTTTGGAATTTGAAAATTGAATGTTGGGGATTAATGAGGACTCTGCTAGGGGCCTGTGCTGATCATAAATTTTTCTTCAACATTTGCAATTACATTAATTCCCAGAAGGATTCAAATATTTAGTATAAAAAATTATCCATGCTGTTAGAGTAGCATTCAAACTAAAGCATGGCAGTTGTAATTTTTTCCCCCTAGAATTAAATTGTCTGCCTGCTCCATCAACTGGGTGCTTCTGCATTATGCTTCACTTTCATCATAATTGTTTATGCCAGTCTGAAATATCTTTTTCTCCACCTGTCAGGAAGCCTAAATTCCTACGTTTGCAGATTTATTCATCAGTAATCTAAAGTTAGAATGGAAAATGTTTTGCAAGTGAGGGAGAGTAATCTTTCAAGGCACCGCGAATTGTTAAAACCTTAGTGTGAACTTGTTCATCTTGTACATTAAATTATTTGTCCATTAACTTTGTATAATATGGTCAATAAACTGGATCTTATTGCTCTCTAGTTGCTTTTACTCCCTAAATTTCCTAAGTCTTGCCATCCTCATTGTTCACATACTCTTTCACCTGTATAATATCCCTCTAATTAGACTCCTAGTCTGGAGTCCAGTATTTTAAAACATCAGCTTGGCTAGGAGTTGTCTTGGGGTACTTGTTAAAATATTCTGGGACCCAGATCACATTTTTAGAAGTTCTGATTGATTGAGCTGAGACTGAGATCTGGGAATTTGTATTGTTACAAGTTTCTAGGTAATTCTGATACAGGTGGTTCATGGATTATATCCTGAGCAACACTTTCCTGATTGATTCATCATACATAGAACTTCCTCTTATCAACCAATGGTGAAATTATTCTCATTGCATCACAATGATTGTCTCCCATAAAGTGCTCATCAGGTCTCCTGTTAAAATGTGAGTTCCCCAAGGGCAGCGCCTTGTCTCTTATTCACCCTGTATCTCTAGATCCTTGTGGAAGCCTGTTGTACACATATAATCCTCAACTTACCAAGATTCCACTTCTGAGTTTTGGACTTTACAATGGTGGGGAAGAGGTATACATTGAGTAGGCACTGAACTTTGAATTTTGCTCTTTTCCTAGGATAGCAATATGTGGTTCCATACTCTACTGTAGTGTTGAACAGTAACAGAGAGGCATACCCCCTGTCAGTCACACCATCATGAGAGTAAACTACTGATCTACAGTGGACTATGTTGTTAGCTAAGATGTTCAGTAGATTGGGGATATTAAATGAATGTTTGACATGAGGTTTTAAACTTGTTATGAGTTTACATAGATGTAACCCCATCATAATTCCTAGACTATGTGTAGTGATACTCAGTAAGCATTGTGTGAATGAATGGATGGTTGAATAGATTATTCAAGGCATTGGTTGTTTCTAGTCTTCATTATATTCTTCTCACTTTTTCAGATTTATTTTTCAGAACTTTTTAGGTCATATTGTTCTCTCCTTTAGAACTTCTATCATCTCTGAACCACTAAGAAAAATGTAAATTCCTTCACACAATGTAAATGACTTCTACAATCTCATCCCAAAATTTCTCATAGCCTCATTTACTTTCTATAACATCCTCTTTTCTTAGCCATATTATTCTTCAAAAATCACCAAATTTTATTTCACATATCCATGCTTTGGCTCATGCTGGTTGATTTTGTCAGAAATGTCCTTTATTTTCTCTGTTTCCCCCAAGCTCTGCTCAAATTTTTATTCCTCTAAATTTTAGATTAACATGTCCCTTTCTACTCTGTGCTCTAGATCTTATACTTAATTATTTGTTTATTTCTGGTGCTGAACTCTTACTCTTTTCATGTCATTATTAATGCATTTCTTATGGTAGTTTGTGACTCTCATCTTTGTATCCCAAAGATTTAGGACAATGTCTATCACACAATAAATATTTAATAAATAACCCCTGATGGAAGAATTTATAGAATGTACTTTTCCCCCTCAGAACTGAGAATGGTGCTTGGAAAAAATCATCCAATGTGAGTTCTCAGATGTCAAACTCCATCCTTAATCTTGATTCTGGTGAAATCATAAAGAGCAACAGAGAGGGTCTTAGAAAGCCCTGAAGTCTCTAGACATATATGTTTCTTTTTCCTGTTTGGCTCAGTACTGAAATTTTTAGCCTTAGATTTTATTTTTCTTAATGACCTTAAGACAATTCATCAGTTAATACAATAATTGTCTTTTATTCTGATTTGATCAGTTGATTACCAAGTGAGACACACTGTAAGGTAGAAGGAGAGGTTATCTCTTAGTGTTTATTTGGACACTGAAATAGCAGATGCATATTAATTCTTGTGACATTGTTAGAGAACTAATCTCTGAAAAGTATTGGTAAATTTCTATGAGTGATTTTTATCATGTAATGCCCATTATAATATCAATCACCCATTTATTAATTTTTCTTTATCTAATTCTCTACCAAATGATGAGATGAACCAACAAAAGAAGCTGATATAAATGTATCAACGCATAGGTATGTTCAGAAATGGAGGCACCAAGAATCTCTGGTGGTGGAGAATGAACAGTTTGTGTAAAAGATTTACAACTCATTTTCTGCTGAAACACAATGATATAGTATAAATGTAAATTTTTGGAGTGAGGTTCCAGGTCACCAAGGGCATTTTTAATAAAAGAAATAGGAATTTTCTTCATGTCTTTTAATCTCATCACCATTTTGTAGAATTAAAAAAAATGTTCAGAAAACAGGGAGTAAATACAAGTTTTACCAATTGTTTTTTTGGAGAGAGTTTCTGAATGCACTTATTTTCCCTTTCTATTTCAAGCTTAAAGAAGAAGGCTTCCCCTGGGAACAATTGGAGATATTGAAGTGTTCCCAATATTGAGGGGGGAACAAATGACGGATGCCTGATTCATGCTTGAGGAAGGCAGCAGAATAGAGGTTACTGTGAATTTTGTGGATTTGTTTGTGCAGAGTGACAGAACTGTCTGGGAGCTGTTTAATTCTGACCCAAGAGGTCTTCTGTGTATGAGCAAATGGATCCCAAGAGAAATATGGGGTGGAATCTCTGGGAACCTAGTGTTTTAGAGGAGATGCTTTCTGCTATCAAAAGGAAAATTTGCATTTCCCACACCATGAAGCTGCCATGGAACTTCCCAGTTCATGAGAATTGCCCAGGAGGGAGTGATCCTTAAACATCTGTCACCCAGAGCATCCTAGTTCAGACAATAATTGCACCCTTTACAAAACTGTCTTTACTCCTACTCTCTAACAGAATAGAAGAGAGAAATTTACAAAAGTAGACTGTGCCAATGATGAAAAAGTAGGCATGGGACTGAAAAATGACCAAACCCTCATTCCTAGACTAAAAATTTTTGTTTGCCAAAGAGCTTAGGTTGGAGAAGGGGACAAAATTTATTGCCAAATTAAATGAAGAGCTTGAAGATTACTCAAAACTAAGCATTCACATTTGTGGACTCAATCAAGTGTGGATTGAAAATATTTTAAAAATTCTACTGAATATGTATGAATTTTTTGCTTGTTGTCATTTCCTGAATGATGTACTATGCATTTACATTGTATTAGGTCCTATAAGTAATCTTAAAGATGATTTAAAGTATACAGAAAGACTTACATAAATTATACACAAATACTACATCTTGTTGTAGAAGGCACTTGAACATGTAGACTTTGGTATCCCCAAGGGTTCTGAACCTAGTTCCCTGCAGACACCAAAGGTAGATTGTGTGAGTTTAAAAGGACTGAGTCTGAAGGCAACCCCAGTGTAACTGGAAATATCCATTTCAGGGTAGGGGAATTTTATCATGGAATAAAATTTAAAATGTTGTCACAGATAAGTAAATAAGTTAATAAATATGTAAGTAAAAATAAAAAGAGGCAAATAAATACCCAGTGTCTCAATTTTAACCTGATCCTGCTTTTACAACATCCATGATGGAAAAGGAGGTAAATGAGTAGAAATGTGCCTGTAGGGAGAAGAATTGTTGATTGTTTTCCTAGATCCCTCCCTGTTCTCTTTACCTCCCTACATATCTATGGTTGCCTTAGATTATGTGTTGATATGCCTTTTCTGGGTCTAATATGTGAGTTTGACTACCTTTCATCTAAGAGTACCCTGTGGAAGTAGGAACTTTACTCTCTGTGAAGAGGAGAACCAGATCAACTTTGGGTTCCAGAGCTTATGTAGAGCTGAGGAGAGTTACCATATTAAGGATGTCAGGATTAGGTGAAGATCTGAATACTGATGGCAAAGTCCTCTCCCCTTTGTCCACTTGGTGCATGGAATTCTGGTATCAATCCAGGAATGAGGTGTATTTAATTCTGGAGAAAATGTGAGATACACGCATACAACACTATGGTAGGATTTTTAATTAATCCCCACCCTTAGATCTCTGATTCCCCTCTATGTACACAGAAGTTCCAGTGAGTTTTTTTTTTTCACGCTTTATTTTTAAATATGAATAGAATTGTATGGATGATCCAAGAAAGCTTTTATTGTGAAGGACAGTGATCAAAGTGAATTAGAAGGAAAGAGATTAGGGGAAAACAGAAATAAGTGAAAGAAAAAATTATGTAGTGAGTACCTCTAGAAACACAGAAGATATTACAAAAATAGGAACAGAAAAGGAACTTATAATGAGAAGTGGGGAACAGAAACAACAACAAAAAAGATACCCTGGAGGTTTAAAATATGCTGTGATTGCAGAAAAAAGAATTTCACAGAGGGTTTTGCCAATAAAGTGAGAAAATCATCCAGAAAGAAAATAAAGAAGAAAAGGCGAAAGGAGAGTGAAAGATGTCCTAAGAGAAAAGTAAGAGAAGTATACAATAAAATATACAATATTTTATACAAAGACAAATATACAATAAAAGGTAGAGAACATTCAAACAAATGATTTCAGAAAAATTTCTAGGACTGAAAATATGAAAATTCAGATAGAAAAGGCACACAGGTGGCTGAGCCAGACAAGACTGGAGGAGGTAGTTCTAGTGTATTGGATCACATTGGATAAGGAGAAAATATTAAAAGATGCCTCAAAAACATATATATTATTTTTTTACTACTCAGGAAGCTATTGGAGTGCATTTTCCAACAAAATAAAGGAGAAAAACAAGGTAGAAGAAGAAAAAAATGAAAAAAATTCCCAGGAGAACAGGGAACAGAATCACCGGCAGCCGCCCTGACACATGGCCCATCTCTTTCTCACTCTGGCAACAGAATCTTGACTGCTGTAGTCAAGCTGTGATAGAGCTATAAAAATATCTAGAGGGTATTTCACAGTTGGACAATCTATGTTCTCAACATCACAGATTTTGTTCTATTAAATGAAAATTCTATTGTTGACCATATTGCTAAACATAATATATAATTGTGCAAATAATAATTTATTCTATTCAAGAATAACTTTTCTTGGGTTGCTTTGCTTTTCATTTTATTTCTTTTCTGAGAACCACATGGACTAATGTCTTAGGCAATGAACTGTGTCATGGTATTTTCTGCTTTATGAGAGCAACTAGTTATTATGATCTCTTATGCAGTAAGTTCAACTTCCATATAGGAAAAACTAAGTAACAATAAATCGACTAGACATAAAAAGGTCACGTGGCCTGGAACCTTTTCTTTCTATCTTTAAAATCTCTCACATCCAAAGGAGGATAAAAATTGACAACATATTGCTTCCGACTTTGCCTGGGATGCTCTGACTTCAACCAGAGACATGGCTAATGAGAAACAAGTTAAGAATTTCTTATAAGGCTCTGCAAAGACTTAATACCTTAGGGAAGGTAAGGTTGTCATAACTATGAATATGCATATTCTACAATGGGACTTTCTGTTCGATTATAGGAACATCATGAAATACAATAGGAATTAGAGTCCACGTAAAGTTTTCAGTTCTCAGATAATGCAAGCTATTAATGTATTTGGAACTATCACAAAACTGTGACGGACTCAAAACTTTGTAAAACACTCTATCAGACCTTACTGAATTCTTAGAAAAACCAAATACACAAATATGAAACAGAATGTAAGATATTGTTTCATTCAGTATCTAAGTGTGTGGGATAGCTTAGGAAGGAAGAGACTAATGTCTGTTTCTACAAAAGAATGATGGCTGTGTCCCTATTACAAAACGATATCGATTCTAGCTGGCAGCAAAGCTCACAGATTGGGAGCCAGCCAGCAGCTGAGCTCATGCAGAGAACCATATGTCCAAGGAGACTGTGTGTGAGTAATGCAGAGTCTGCCTGCAGTAATGCCTTTGTCACAGACAAATATTTTAAAGATAATCCCCGGGTTCAAGAGTCATTTTAAGTCTTAGTGGGTACAAGCAAAGAGTAGACAAAAATGAATTTCCAATGTCTGAAGATATTGACCCACGTTCTGCATACTAAATGTGAACAGATACTCCCAAGTTTCCACAAAATAAACTAAGGTGACAAATCTTCCTACGTAATGGGATTGCTTTACTTTCTTTTTTTCCTAGAGTGTGTATTTTGGTATGAAGAACGATCCTTAGGGTTATAAAGAAATCTTATTTTTCTTCAGCAGCCCTTGCTGGATGACAGTCTATGCCTAGAATATAAAAATTATAGAGAAGAAAGACTTTATTCCATGAAAAGGAAAAACTCATTATTAGAGACTTGAGGTTTTAAAAACGTACCTGAAAGATGTTTGAATATCTCTTACGACTATTAAGACTTGATCTGCCTTAAGGCAAATACTATAGATTTTCATTCATGTGAAAGACTAACACAGACTTTTAACTGACACTGCCTGAAGTTAACTTTGGTTTCAACAATCTGCTTCAACAAGTTAAGATGTGAGATTGCTGAGTTTCCTAAACTGGCAGCAGAATGTACTTATTACAGACTCATGTTCCTCACCAATGTTATATAGGTTATAGAATGCTCTGCTGGTTCCAACTATACCAGCTAATGCTTCTTCTGACCTTTAGTTTGTGCATAGAAAAGAAATGCCCAGTGTAACACAATATTTAAAAAACCAACTTGCATAGATGTAGTAAGTTGTACTGTTCCTTCTGCTTCTGTCTATAATTTGAAATGTTTCTTAAAGTGGAAGAAAGCAATTTTTATCTGATACTACTTTTGTAAGACCCAAATGAGAATCCTAAGACTCTTGTATTAAGTCAAATTTTCACCCCAACCAACAAAGTGACTTAGATATGGAATAAATATCATTCATCCAGGCATGCGGACCAATTGGTATAAATTCAGATGCCCTCAGAGTCCTTCTTAGAGGCAGTATAATAAATTGCCTGGGCACAACTTCATAGAGTGTTTAAGACAGCATCCCTATGTTTTCCTTTTCCATATAACACTTTTTTGTTTCTGTATGCTTAAATCAATTTCATTTAAAAACATCCCCAGTGATATTTAAATTATTTAAATGGACATGAAGATACAAGTTATAACACAGAAGGTGACACTGGAATGTGATTTCTAAAATGTGAGCAGAGTTAATTCTCTTTTGAATTTCTTTGCATTATAGTTAAGATCACATTCCCAGACCTTTATGGGAACATGATCCAGTGCACCTGAGAAGTGGGAGTAACTTGCATAAAGGTAACTTGCTTCAGGAGTGTGAATGGTTTTTCCTGGTCTGTATGATCAAGGCAAGGCATTGTCCAGCTTGAGTGCTCCCTCCTGTGCAGGACTGTGTGAAGCACATGGTCAAGAGGTCCAAGTCCAGAGTACAGCAGTGACCCACATAGCTACAGGCTTCTGAGAACTGAAAACAAGTCTATCACTGGATACTGGGCTCATGGAAACGGTTGAAAAAAACACTTGTGGAAAACAATCACAAGCTGTTTGCTGAAAAAGTCTTAAGGTCCATTTGATTTCTTTCAGCATTTATGCAAAGTGACAAATGAGAGTCTTAAATGGAAAAGTGTGAATATATGTTGCTAAGTTAGGAAAAAAGTCCCTTAATTTTATAAATAGTTAAAGATACCATTTTTATCTGGCCCATCACACAACTTTGTCAATCTTACTACCCGTGTAAACAAATTTATTTAATAACAGTAATAATAATAATAATATATGCATAACAGTGATGCTTCCCACATCACATTCTATGCTGATGATATTAAGCGAAAAGAGGGAAAGCTTAATTTTCAATATGCAACTGAGAGTTACTCCTATGTAAACTAGTGTTCAGGGCATGATTGAATGTAGAGCAAGTTGAACATTCCTAATTCAAAAATCCCAAATCTGAAATGCTTCAAAGTTCTAAACATTATGAAAGCCAACATAAAGTCACAAGTGAAAAATTCCATAACATAAAACTTTATTTCTTGCACAAATTATTTTAAAGTATATTATAAAATTACCTTTAGGCTCTATGTGTAAGTTATATCTGCTTGCATGTGTGTGTGTGTGTGTGTGTGTGTGTGTGTGTGTGTGTGTGTGTGTTTGACTGGGAATTGAACCCATTATTATTTCCTCTTAAAACTTAGTTTTCTTGAGTGTTTTGAATTTTTTTTATTCTGTGGTTTAGTGTGAAACTCTTTCAATTTTGGGGCTGTGTTCTGGAGACTTGGGTCTATTTAGCTGGGAATAATTGTCTTCATTTCATCTCCATAAGTATTTTCCATGCCCTTTCTGAAACTGCATTGCTGAACTTCCCAGATTGGTTCTTGAATTATATTATGCTTTCTCTTTTATTTTATTCATAAATGTATTGCAAAGTAACTACTGTGTTTCCCACTCTATTGTTATTTTATTTAAAATTATTTTAAAAAAATTACTGGATACATTTTCTGTTGTTTCAATGCTATTTATTTTAATGTGATTTCCCTTTTTATTTTTAATGATACAGTAATCTGAAGATATTATCTCTAACATAATATAATATATCCTGTAGTGTAGCTACATAATTTTAATTATAATAATATAAAATGTTTAAAATTATAATAATATAATATATTTTGATTAATTTTCCTTTTATAATCTGCATCATATGTATGTATATATATGAGTTTTTATAAAATGTTCTTTTGGTCTTTGTCTTTTATGTTTTCACCTTTCACATTCAAAAGTTTGGTGATATTGCTGGACATGGTGGCACAGGGTTCTAATCTAGGTCACTTGGGAGGCTCAAGTAGGAGCCTTAGCAATTTAGTGAGACTGTCTCAAAAAAAAATTGAGAAGGGCTGAGGATGTAACTCAGTGTGAAAGCATCCCTTGGTTCAATCTCAGTACTGCACAAATAAAATTTAAGAGAAAAAGTCTGGTGATCTTATTTAAGAGGGACAACCTAAAATTTTCATTGCTTAGCAATTTAACTATGATGTCATGATTTGGATTTGGAATTTTCCCCACCTGCCAGTATCTATAGAACTCTTTTCTTTTTTGTTTTCAAAGAGAGAAAGAGAGAGTGAGAGAGAGAGAGAGAGAATCAATTTTTATTTAGTTTTATCATTTGGCTTTCCTTGCTCTGACACTTCATTGTGTATGTGATGCTGGGGTTTGAACTTGTGTCCCTGCCCATGTGAGGCAAGCACTGAAACCACTGAGCCACCACACCAACCCTTATAGAACTCTTTTCTGGTGTGACTCAATTTTCTATAAGCGGCCTTCGGTCTCCTACCTACCAAATGCCTAGTTGCTGGTGCTCTGAGCCAATTCTGGGAGAGGAGATTAACTCAGAACCCCTGTACTTAGTAAGAACCTTTTCTCCCTTCTTCCCTCACAGCCAACTATGTACTGTTCCTGGGAACAGCGTTTCCTTGTTTCAGTTTTCCTGTAGGAAAATTTTCCCATCTCTTTCAAGGATAGGGAAGAATAGAGGCCTTACTCCCATAAGCAACTGGGGAGATGAGGACCATGTAAGGATCTGATTGCCATGAAAGAAATTTCCAAACATTTCTCCATTTCAACCCCTCGACTTCTCATTTTTAAATGCAACTTGGGCATCCAGTTCCTAAGCCTTCCTAGGGTTTGACCATGAAAGTTGAACTGCCTTTTTCTCCTTTTCTTCAGTTTCAATCTCATCTTTGTTAAATGTTACTTTTTGTTTATTCATTTGTTTTTCCTCTACCTTTTTATGTCGTGTTCCAGAGTTATAGATGTCTACTTGTTTCACTGAAGATGAATTTAACATTCCTTATAATACTTCTTTGGTGGGGTGATTTTTGAGGAAAGGAGCAGAATATTTTTACCCTGTGCTTTCTTGGATTACAGTATTCCCTAATATATACAGTATTCCCAAATTATATTTTTTGCCCATTTTGTTTTTATCATACATAAAACAATAAGCCCTATAAGCTTCCTTTATTTCTTTGTGATGAACATAAGGAAGTTCAGAGCCTAATTTGCAGCTCTTCCCTAGATCAATGTATGGCATGCTTGGTTTTGGAATTCAAATCTTGGTTTCAATACATTTCACTATCATTTTTCCTTCATTAAAGTTATATGCACACCACACATAAACAAAATACATATGTATATGTGCACAAATATGCCTATACACATAACATTTATTTTACTTTGAATTCTATTTATTTCTGTAAATGAATAAATTATCTGACTCCCTGAGAGGAAGCAGTTAATAAATGAATTCATGGTAGAAGGAAAGAATGAAATAAGGAAAATAACAAAAATAAGTAATAAAGTAAAAAAAGAAAAAAATTAGAATTTAAGATGAAAGAAAAAATTTCAGCAATCTGATACATAAGTTGAGATACTGAAGTTATATCCCAGAGTTACTTTAATTTGATATAAACTGACACACCATATTATGGGCACTTAATAAATGCTAGTCCCATCCCTTCTCACACAAGACACACCCCTTTCTTCTTCACTTAATATTATAATGTCCCAATGGAAAGTTAATAACAATAGGCATGATTAATAAATAATAATAATGGTGATGGCTGCTTCCACCTTATGGAGACCTATTATGTACCAGAAATCATATTTCATGTTTTACATAAATTATTTCTAAGACCAAAGGAAGCAATAAACAAAATCACTTAGCACAATTAGGAAATATTTTCCTTTCAAGTGTTCATTAATTTTCTTTTAAGATTCCATGTGTTTTTCTCTTGCCCTTTTTTACCTATTCCTGGTCTGACAGTATTCCGAGCAGGTGTCTGACTTGACATGTTTCCAGCAACTTGCTCTTTGCTCTGTGTTTACATTCTACAGGGCCCTTCACCTGACTCTTCTGCTTCTCACTGGATTACATGAGCCCTGGGTGGCTTCACCAGTCTTCTGGAGTTGCGCTGACCAGTGCTCCCAGGGAAGACAAATCATGTTTTCAGGTTCCACTGCAAGTTCACTGGAAACCAATGCATTTTAATCAGGGGTTTTAGCTTTATGTTGACAGCACTGCATGTTTCTTTTTTTATTTGCCCTTCAAAGATTGAATACTTCTGTTTACATCTCAGCCAATATATCCTGGACCATTTAATTTAGAGAAAGATTGCTTGGTACATACTTTATGTATGTTTCAGTTATATTATTTGAAATAATTAATTTTAGTTCTTTCAGACCTTTTGTTAAGGATTTTCTTTTTTATTTTTTAAAGAGAGAGGGGGAGGGTAAGAGAGAGACATAAAGAGAAAGAGAGAATTTATTTTTATTTTTAGCTTTTCATGTGGTTTTTGTTGCTATGAAAATAGTTATGTATGTGGTGCTGGGGTTTGAACCCAGGTCCTCACATACCAGGCAAGTGTGATACTGCTGAGCCACCTCTCCAGCCCCTTGTCAAGGATTGTCAGTGCCATAAGTTTGATTGCCTAATGCTGAGCATTCTTCATCTTTCTGCAATCAGAAGGACTTTTTTAGACATATTAAGATGCATATTAATCAGATTTTTCTCTTTGCAAACACAATCTATCAAGAGACCAAAATGGACAGTAGTAGTTACCCATTTGTTCTACTTCTAAAATATGAACCTACCATAAATTCTTTTGCACTCACTGATATCTGTCATATTTTACCAAATGATAATATTCTCAGAAAAGATTAAGTTTCATTGGTAATAATTACACCTCCTTTTCCCAAATTCTAAATATCAAAATTCTTTGCACACAGTGAATTAATACTTATGATGAATACAGTAAAAACAATAAAAGACCCTAAGTATTCATTTTTATTTGATAGATCTGTGCTATTTTGTACTAACTTGCTCATGGGAAGATGAATGAAACTGACGCACTAAATAACAAGAAGGCTGATAACTGGGTTCTAAACGTTCGCTTCTGCACTTTCATGTCAACTGAGGAAAGTATTAGCACCTGAGAAAAGCATATAAATAGATTTTTAACTTGATGCTGTAGAAAAAAAATAGTATAATGTGGTAAGAATAGACAGGCAAAATTAAGAGAATATTTATGGCAGAACATTCATCTGAAGTAAGAAAAACTTTTATGGATGGTTTTGACAAGGTGAAAACACAATGTTGAAATTTGTAAAATTGTTTAGCCATTTCCACTGTAGTACTGGGTTAATCTCTAGACTTAAGTTTCACATGGCACTGGTTCTTATGATTTTGGAAGTATAAAAAAATTAAAACCTAACACACACACACACACACACACACACAAACATTAACTTTAAAATAAAGTTAATTCCAAAGCTGTTTGATGTCTAATATTTTAACATTACTAAACTCTGCCTATATTTTATTTTACTAATTTAAAATTTTAACTTTTTCCTTTTTTCTTCTTGAGTGATACTCAAAATAAATTATTTTTATTGGTATGGTTTTGAATGGAGTGTTCTTTACAACATTCTCTTTTCCATATTTATAATGTTGCTGTTGTGATTATTGCAATTTAGTATGTTCCTTGAGTTTGGATCTATTATAAAATTTTTATTTTTTTAACAAAGTGAAGCTCATGAACACTTTTAAAGTGCATCCACAGTATTATTCACCTCTTGGTTATGGATTGACCCTGGTATGTTAGTATGTTTGCTAAAAATAAAAAGAAAGAGAAATCCATAGATTAGAATTCTCCCTATGTTTCAACTATTGAGCAATGTTGTGACCTTCTTTCAGCATTTCAGATATTAGAACATCAATTTGTCTGCCATTTAGATTCTGAAGAACAGTGGTAGCTTTAGGGAGCATGGAGCTTGGTCCTGCCACTTGGTAATCTGCAACTGGAAGGGCAATTTTAAGTTGCTTTGAGTTATCCAAGCCAGATTGATACTTTTTGACGAAAGTCTTTCCTTAATGCATGATAACTGTACCAACTTTCTCTTCTGAGTTTCTGATTCCTCAATCAATTAAGAAAAGATTTGATGAATAATAGCCATACTGTACAGGAATGAGAAGATTGTGTGCATGTTTGTGTGTGTGTGTGTGTGTTTTCTACAATTAGGATATCCACTTATAAGACCAAAATTAATTAGGCTCAGTCTAGAATGAACTATTTTGCGGACAAGATCAAAGCTGATTGAAAATGGAAATTGTACAGTTGAACTGATAGAGAAAACATGACTAAATTTACACAAAATGAAAAATGTATACAAGCCCAAATACACCATTTTCTTTATAGATTGAAAGCTAAGTATTGTCAAAAGTTCCCATTTGTAAATATATTTCTAACAGTGTATTAAATCATGTTTTTAATATTTTGACAGGATTGTTAACATTTGATAAAATGAATTTCACAGATTAGCATCCTGATTTACAATTCCCTAGACTCTTGGAGCTTTTAGAAGACTATTTTGAGATAAATGAGATGGGATAAATAAGATAAATAAGATGGGATAAATAAATATAACATGGTTAAAAGAAATCTCTCCTCATTTGAAAGAGGGGACAGAAAGTATACTGATGAAAAAATGCCCTAAGTCAGAAAATTAAGGAAAAATTAAATCGGAACATTGAAGTGCATCATTGTAAAGGGAGTAAGTGCCTATGAATAAAATTGTACAATGTTAACCAAGAATTCTGCATTCAATTCATTATCCTGCTTCATCGTGCCCGTGGCCATTGAATCATTCTGCACCCAGTCAGTGAACATCACCTAAAGGAAGTGATAGTGCAGTGAATAAGATGAACTGTATTGCGAAGCTGTATTTGAATTCTGTCTGCCCCCTATTGCTATGTGACATTGAGAAAGGTCTTAAAGCCTTGTTTCTCAGAATTCTTATATATAAAATGAGGATAATAAAGTTATCTTTTACATTTTTTGTACATACTAAATGAATTAATATGTTCTAAGATCCATAAAAAGTGCTAGGCACGTATTACATGTAGCCCACCAAAACCCAACAAAGACATATTGAAAAAAGAAAACTACAGACTAATATTCCTCATGAATATCAATGCAAAAATCCTTAATAAAGTTCTTGGAAATCACATTCAAAAACACATCAAGAAAATAATTCATCATGTTCAAGTAGGCTTCATTCAGGCTGGTTCAACTTGCAAATCAATACACGTAATTCATCACTTAAACAGAATTAAGTACAAAAACTGTATGATCATCTCAATAGATGCAGAAAAGGCCTTCAACAAAATTGAGCACCCATTTATGCTCAAAACTCTAGAGAAAATAGGGATCAAAGGAACTTATCAACTTTGTAAAGGTCGTATATGCCAAAATCTCAGCTAGTACAATACTAAATGGAGAAATGTTGAAAGCATTTCAACTGAACTTGGGAACAAGACAAGGCTGCCCGCTTTCACCACTTTTATTCAATGTAGTCCTTGAGACCCTGGGTGGAGCAATAAGGCAAGAGGAAGAAATCAAAGAGATAAGAAAAAGAAGTGAGGAAGTCAAACTATCCCTTTTTGCTGATGATATGATTCTAGATCAAAAAATTGACACCAGAAAACTACTGGAGCTAATAAACAGATTTGGCAAAGTAGTAGGCTACAAGATCAATACCCATAAATCAATAGCTTGCCTATATGCCAACAATATTAGGGCAGAAGAAGAAATTAGGAATCTGTCCCATTCACAATATCCTCTAAAAGAATAAAATACTTGGAAATTAATCTAACAAGAGAAGTAAAAGAACTGTACAACAAAAATTATCAAGCATTGAAAACAGAAATTGCAGAAGACCTGAGAAGATGAAAAGATGATCCACGCTCTTGGTTAGGCAGAATTAATATAATTAAAATAGCCACTCTGCCAAAAGTGCTGTGCAATTTCAATGCAATCTCCATCAAGGTTCCAATGTCATTTTTTGTATATATAGAAAAAGCAATTCTCAGGTGGAGCAGTGGCTCGGTGGTTATGGCACTTGTCTGGCATGTGTGAGTACATGGGTTCAAACACCAGCACCCACATACACAACTAAGTGTCAGAGCAACAAAGCCATGTGAAAATCTCAATAAAATTTTTTTGATTCTCTCTCTCTCTCTCTGTTTCTCACTGTCCTTCTCTCTTTAAAAAAAAAAAAGGAAAGAAAAAGCAATTCTCAAATTCATATGGAACAACAAGAAACCCAGAACAGCCAAAACACTACTAAGGAAGAAAGACAAAACAGGTGGTTTTGCAATACCAGCTCTAAAATTATACTATAGAGCTATAGTATTAACAAAAGCATGGTATTGGAATCAAAATAGGAATGAAGAACGATGGACTAGAATAGAAGACTCTGACACAAACCCACAAATGTTTAAACATCTGATCTTTGACAGAGGGAGTCAAAATATAGCACAGAGAAGAGACAGCCTATTCAACAAATGGTGCTGGACAAACTGGACAGCCACTTGCAGAAAATTGAAATTAGATCCTTATTTCTCACCATGTATAAAAATCAAATCAAAATGGATCAAGGAATTAGGAATTAAACCAGCTGCCATACAACTGCTAGAAGAAAAATTAGGGCCAATGCTCCAGTACATAGGAGTTGGCAATGACTTCCTCAACAAGGTTCCTAAAGTGAAAGGATTACAGTAAAAAAATCAGTGAGTGGGATGCCATTAAACTAAACCATTTTTGTACAGCCAAGGACCTAGTCAAAACAGTCAAGAGACAACCTACAGAATGAGAGAATCAGAGAATCATGGTCTGTGATCCCTCTGACAGGGGACTAATCCAAAATTTACAAGGAACTCAAAAAACTCAATAACAAAAACACAAACAATCCAATCAATAAATGGACCAGAGTGCTAAACAGAAACTTCTCAAAGAGAACATTGAGCAAGCCAATGAATACATGAGAAAGTGCTCTAAATCACTGGCAATCAGAGAAATGCAAATCAAAACTACATTAAGATTTCACTTCCCTCCAGTCAGACTGGCAAAGATGAAGAATACAAACAATAACAAATGCTGGAAGGGTTGTGGGGATATAGGAACACTAGCACACTGTTGGTGGAATTGCAGACTGGTCCAGGCTCTCTGGAAAGCAGTGTGGAGACTCCTCAAAAAATTAGGATTGAATCTACCATATGACCCAGCTATCTCTCTTCTGTGTATTTTCCCATAGAAGTTAGAATCAGTACATTACAGTTACACAGCAAAATCCATGTTCATAGCAGCTCAATTTACAATAACTAAATTATGGAACCAACCCAGATATCCCTTACTGGATGAATGGACCCAAAAGTTCTGATATATATATTCTATACACCTATTAGAAACAATGAGGAGGGGAGGAACATGGCACCCACAACACCAGCAGCAATCCCCAGACACTATTTGTGCTGCAGGATTTGGATGTGTGGTGTGTGGGATTCCCCACCCCTAATTCTTTAATACCATAGGAAAAGAGCTTTGCATTAACAAATTTAAACAGTGAGTTTGTCACGCCCACTCCTATGGCTGCAAGCTTCATGGAGGGGTGTGGTGGTGGTGGTGGGGAGATATCCCAGTGGGGAAGAAGCAGGGCATAATTAATTTAACTTGGAAACAGCTGGCAATGCCCCAACAGACTCCTGCACTCACAGTTTGTAACATCTGATTCTCTAGCACTGGTAAAGATTTAATCCATCGCAATAGCAAACCTATAACTGTTCCACTGTGCAATTTAGCTGCTGGCTCCACCCACCATCTTGAGATTTCCCTGAGGATGGGTCTGGTCACTCCGTAAAGTAAAACCAGAGCCTTCATTTATGTGTGGATTAGGGACCTCAGTCTTAACGAACAGAGAAGCAGATTTAAATGCCCAGTGTCCTGGCCATCTGCTCAGGGGCTGTGTAGGACTGGGAATCACCCTCATGGCTTGTGGAACGTGCAAGGGGTGATTTCCTGCCTGTCCTCTTATATGCCTGAAAGGGAGGAGTCTGTGACCAGAACTTGGCTCAGTAGAGCTTATTTACCCAAGGTGGCCACTTGCTGCAGTTTCTCCAAAAGCTGTTTGTAATTCTCAAACAAGGCAGAGTCTAGCACCAGCCTCAGGTGAGACTGGCTTCCATGGCCCCTCATGGTTGCAATTACAAACTACATAAACACTGACCCAGTTAAGCTGGAGCCTCCTTCATGCCTGTCTTGCCTTGATGGGACTCTGACAACACCACAGAGCAGCTTTTGGGCCTATGAAGATCACGAGGCAACCAAGACCATGGCAACAGTGCATCTGGGGAAGCTAACTTAAGGCTGGCCATTCTCCTTGGAACAGTGTCCCATACATCTACACCAGGATCTACTAGACTCCCTACAGCTCCTGAGTCCCCAGGTTAAGAAGATCAGAAGTTTGGTAAAGCAGAAAAGAATCTGCCTGGAAGTGCATCTCAGGTGGCACTGAATTCTATTCTACCCCTCTACAGCAGAAAATTTTGGTGAGATTCTCTAGGAAAATCCAAGGCCATCAGAGATTACCAAGCTTCATCCCCTCAAACAAGCTCAACTGGGAAGAGTCTCCAGCTAGATAGCAGGTATGAACGCAACCCCCCATGGTACACATGGATCTAGGGTGCAAAAACTCAGAACTTTACCAACTCCCTTTTTTTGTGGTTCCTGTTTAGTATTTTATAACTATTTTAATTTTTAAATTTTTTTATTTTTTTATCCTTTTTATCTCTATTATTATTACTGAGCTTGGTGTCCTTGGATGTATATATCTATTTTTATTCATTTGTATGTATGGATGGTTGATTTCTACTGTCACTGTGTCTTCTCGAACTTAACTCCTGTCTCCATAGCATTGGAATCCAACCAGGGAAAGTCTTCATGACAGCAAACTAGCTGTCAGTCTCCTTGGCTTGAAGAGAATGACACTCCATACTAACCTCTTCTTCATCTGTACTCTGGAAATTCCTAAACTATGTGCTGTTCTCTCTCATCTTCACCCGAAGTTTTACCCCACTTGTATTCCGTTTCTAGCTTTTCCTTATTCCTAATTAAATAACCTAAACCATGTGATCGTAGATCTTTATTCTAAATCATTAGTTCTAAACTACCTCCCTACTTCACTTCCTTGGCTTTCTAGTCATTTCTTTTTCCCACCTACAGAGGCCCTGCTAACTGAAGAAAAGAACAACCTTCAAAATTGGTAATTTCTTACTATTATAATATATAGTGAGAGACTGCATGGAAGAAAACTTCTCCTACAGATGCTAATCATAATTATAACTGTTTTAGTTGAATCTGTCTAGTATATGCACCTATAGGCTCTAAATTCCTCACTGATTGGACTGGCAGCTATTGATTTGAGCTTCCCAAATTGTACCCCATCCCAATGAAGCAAAGTCATAAGAAGCTCCAATAACCCCTCCAAGAGGAATAATCATGTTTGGTCTTCAAGACACACCCTGTGTATCTAAAAATGAGGAAAAGGGTCAATAACTCCCCTTCTCAAACTCACAGCTCCCCATCCAAGGAATCCATGGTAGGGGCCCTACATGAAAACCTAAAATATTGCATCAACACTATGATTAGTAACTCAATCAAAGAGTTGAAAGAAGAATTAAGAAAAGAGATCAGAGATCAGTTTCAAGTGATGAGAGACAACTTTTATAAAGAAATAAAGGAGCAATTCCATGAGATGAAAGACCATTTTATAAATAAATATAGAAAAGCTAAGAATTGAAAAATACTGTCAACCAAAACAAATCTTCACTGGAAGATACTAACACCAGTGTAAACTCAACTGAAAATAGAATCTCAGCTCTTGAAGAACATACATCAGATAACGAAGACAGGCTGAGCAATGTCGAGTTCAAGGAGGACAGACAAGAGAAGAAACTTACTGTACATGACCAGAACTTCCAAATAATATTTGACAAGATGAGGAGAAATGACCTGAGAGTCATAGGACTGTATGAAAACTCTGAACAGCAAACAAAGGGCACTAAGAATCTTCTAAGTTAAATTGTAAAGGAGAATTTCCCTCATTTCAGAATTTAGCCAGAATACTAAATTCAAGACCTTTATAGGACACCAAACAGACCTAACCATATGAGAATTTCACCAAGATATATCATATATAAAATGAATAACAGAGAAAATAAAGAGAGAATTCTAAAAGCAGCTAGAGAAAAGCCCCAAATCACATTCACAAACAAACCAATTAGGATCACTATGGATTTTTCAGATCAGACTCTGAAGGCCAGAAGAGCTTGGAATAATATTTTTCAAGCCTTGAAAGAAAACAATTTCAGCCAAGAATAATATACCATGCAAAACTCAACTTTAAATATGATGGGGAAATTAAATACTTCAATGATAAACTCAAGCTAGCAAGATACATGAATACAAACTTTGCACTACAGAATATTCTCAATGATATTCGTCATTCAGAAGAAAAATGCTAATAATAGTGTAATCCCTTAAACAAGTGAGTGTCAATAACCATATTATAAACCAAAAGATACCCAAGGTGGCTCAAAACTCAGCAACAGTCACAAAGTTTGAGAATCAGTTTACCATATCTATTCTAACGCTGAATGTGAATGGTCTCAGTGCCCCAATTAAAAGACACGGATTGGGGGACCAACATGGTGATCTGAAGTGAGACAACATTTCCTGAGGCTCTGGGTCTGCTTGGGAAAAATCCAGTGCATCTGCAATTTTCCAGGGTGGGTCCAGGGGAATCTATATTTGAACTTCTATTACTAGTTTGTGAAGCTTTTATAAGGAGCCGAGTCTTGGGAGTTTCTCGAGAAGTAAAAAAAAGGGGGGGAGATTTTTCCCCTCCCGCCAGGGACACAGAAGGCTGCCAGTGCTGACTTCCTGCCAGAAAAAGTTCTGTCTGCCCCGCCAGGAGTGCTGTGGGTCAGCTGTTTGCTTGGTGTTAGCGGAGCGACCTTAGGAGCTAGGAGAGATAGGGGTTTTTTGTCTGTTCTGCCAGGAATGGTGGCCAGCTCCCTTACATTCCACATACTCGCTAGACACAATCCAGATCTGGCTGCAGGGAAGGGGGTGCAAACAGCAGC